>VMDO01000927.1:0-242293 GCA_007922755.1 Pedetes capensis | reverse complement strand
AGAAGACAAAAACAAATACTATAATGACATGTGAAAGGAGCTGGAGGCAGAAAACCAAAAGGGAAGAACACTCTGTGTTTCTCAAGCTTAAGGAAGTAAAGAAAAAATTCAAGCCTCGAGTGGCAGTAGTGAAAGATTCCACAGGGAAAATATTAAATGATGCAGGAAACATCAAAAGAAGATGGGAAGAATACACAGAATCATTATACAAGAAAGAATTGGTAGATGACCAACCATTCCAAGAGGTTGCATATGAAGAGGAACCAATGGTGTTGAAGGACGAAGTGGAAACTGCCTTGAAAGAACTGGTGAAACACAAGGCTCCAGGAATTGATGGGATACCAATATAGATGTTTCAACAAAAAGATGCAGCACTGGAGGTGTTAACATGTTTATGCCAACAAATTTGGAAAACAGCTACTTGGCCAACTGACTGGAAGAGATCCATATTTGTGCCTATTCCCAAAAAAGGGGATCCAACTGAATGTGGAAACTACCGGACAATATCATTAATATCGCACACCAGCAAAATTCTACTAAAGATCATTCAGAAGCGACTGCAGCGGTATATAGACAGGGAATTACCAGAAAATCAAGTGGGATTCAGAAGAGGGCGGGGAACCAGGGACATCATTGCTGATGTCAGGTGGCTATTAGCTGAAAGCCGAGAATATCAGAAAGATGTCTATCTATGTTTTATTGACTATGCAAAGGCATTTGATTGTGTGGATCATAACAAATTATGGATAACACTTTGGAGAATGGGAATACCAGAACACCTAATTGTGCTCATGAGAAATCTGTACATGAACCAGGAGGCAGTTGTTCGAACAGAACAAGGAAATACTGAGTGGTTTAAAGTTGAGAAAGGTGTGTGTCAGGGCTGTATACTTTCACCCTATCTCTTCAATTTATACCCTGAGCAAATAATCCGAAAAGCTGGACTTTATGAGGAAGAACGTGGCATCAAGATTGGAGGAAGACTCATTAACAGTCTGCATTATGCAGATGACACAACTCTGCTTGCTAAAAGTGAAGAGGATTTAAAACATTTACTGATGAAGATCAAAGATCATAGCCTTCAATATGGGTTACCACTAAACATCAACAAAAGTCCTTACGACTGGGTCAGCATGCAACTTCCAATAAATGGAGAAAAGATTGAGGTTGTCCAAGATTTTGCTTTGCTTGGCTCTATAATCAACACCCGTGGAAGCAGCAGTCAAGAAATCAAAAGACGCATTGCTCTAGGAAAAGCTGTGGCAAAAGATCTCTTTAGAGAATTGAAAAGCAAAGGTGTCACATTGAAGACGAAGGTGCGTCTGACTCATGCCATGGTATTTTCAGTGGCATCATATGGTTGTGAAAGCTGGACATTGAACAAGAGAGACAGAAAAAGAATTGATGCTTTTGAATTGTGGTGCTAGAGACATCTGTTGAATATACCATGGACTGCCAAAAGAACCAAGAAATCTGTCCTCGAAGAAGTACAACCAGAGTGCTCCTTGGAAGCAAGAATGGCCAGACTGCGTCTTATATATTTTGGACATGTAGTCAGGAGAGAACAATTCCTGGAGAAGGACATCATGTTTGGAAGAGTGGCCGGTCAACGCAAAAGAGGAAAACTCTCCACCAGATGGATTGACACAGTGTCTGCAACAATGGTCTTAAACATACATAGGATCATTTGCCTGGCACAGAATTGGCAAGTGTTTCGATCTGCTGTACATAGGGTCACTATGGGTCGGACTCGAATCGACGGCACCTAACAACAACAACAACTTCTTGCTTGAATAAGTCGCATGAAATAGATGTACTGAAATTATTTTGAAAATGATAAATATAGTGGAGTCTTATGCTTTTATTGTTTTCTGATTTATCTGGAAAAAGTGCTAATGACCTTCTTTAGGCTTAATAAGAGATTTTTTCAGCATTTGCACCACTTAAAGATATGAAAGTGCTTTTTCAGTTCTATTTCCAAGGCAACTGTTTCATTTATCTATTGTTGTCGAAAAACTACCCCCCCAAAGCTAGTGGCTTTAAAAAACAAAAGGAGAAAATATGCTGCTTTTGAATCTGACGTTGGGTAGGAGTCATGGGGACATCTTGTCCATGCTCTACCCAGCACAGGCTGAGAGGGGGGAAAGGATGGGTCCTAGGGTGATCTGAGGGCTCCCTAGTTGCAAGTCTAAAGACTGATGCTGGGTCTCTCCATGGTTCTTTCCATGCTATTTGGTTTTCCCCACACTATGGCCACTGGCTTCCGGAAGTAAGTGTTCGGAAGAAAAGAGAGCCAGATGGATGCTGTATAACTTTGGGTGACCTCACTTTAGAAGTTATTCAGCATAGAGCTGGGCACAGTGGATCATGCCTACAGTCCCAGCAACTCGGGAGGCAGAGTCAGGAAGATCATGAATTCAAGGCTAGAGGCAGCCTGTGTAACTTAGGGACACCCTAACTCAAGATAAAAAAGTAAAAAATGGGCTGGGAGTTACAGCCCAGTGGCAGAATATGTGTGGAAAGTATGTGCGAGATCTTGGGTTCAACCCTCAAGTACCATGAAAATAATAAATGAATAAAAAAATAAACAAACAAATAACGTCATTCAGCATAACTTCTACTTCACTCTATTGATGCAAGCCCACATTCAAAGAGAGGGAAATTATACTCTACCCATATATGAGAAAAATCTCAAAGAATTTATGGGTGTGTTTTAAAAGCACCACAGCAACACAATGCCCAGTAAGACATCAAATCACAGTTATAGGTTTCTTTTTAGGGTAATTTCTACAAGATATAGTAACAATTTCCATAGCTTTTTGTGTATAACAAGACCTTTTTGTCCAAATACTTGCAAGGACATATTTATTTTAACCAAACAGAAAGAAAAGCACTGCCTTATGGCTGTTCTCAACTTAATGCCTCTCAAGTGGATTTTTTGACTGAATTTATGTTACAGAACCACATTTCTCCCACTGAAGGTGTGAGGGTAAGGGGACACTCCCTTAATTGCTGAGACATTTTTGCTTGCTTGTTAATTATGAAGAATACCATTATAAGCAATACTATTTGTATGACAAGCCAAAAAGCAACCTTTAGGCTTATGATTTTCCCAGTAGAAATACAATAAGGACTAAGTTTCATCTTATTTAGTAATAGTGGCAAGAAGAGCACAGAACATTATTCTTCTGCCTTCTGTAAACTTAGGTAAGTGAAGTAAAAACCATAGGCTTTGGGGAGATGACTAAGCTCACACATGCTAAAATGCTTAGCTGTGGGCCAGGCACCTAGAGGTGCTTTCTAAATAATTAGGAGTGGTTGATGATGTGAGAACATTGAGGAGGTTAAATGGGACACAAAGTAAAAGAGTAGAGGACTGGCCTTGGGTTAGAGTGAGCTCCTGCTTCTACTAGATGAGAGAGGAGAAGGCAAAGACAAAACAGATTCAGTAGGTTTTAATGTGGGCTGATGGGGGACTGAGAAAGTCCTCCTTTTCTAACTTCTGTTATTTTGTGCTAAGTGAGGGAAGAGGTGATGGGGCAGAAGATTGAAGAAAGTAGGGATGACCTGAAATGTTTTCTGTGGAGCTGGAACAGCCAAGTACTTACAGAAACTTGGAAGTGTTGCTAAGCAACCACCACAGCCAGTAGGTCTTGGATATTATGGGTGTGCATGGTGTCTATCTGCTAGGCTCCCCGGAGGTCCTCACCAGCTTCAGTGTAAAATCCAAGAAGGTGGACCTTGAATAGATCCAAAGCTCTGCCCAGTACTGCAGTGGGAAAGCAGGAGAGACATGCCATGGGGAATAAGGGCAAACGGATGGTCCAAGTGAGTTGCTAGAGGGAAGCGAAGACCTCCAAGGATGAGGAGATAGAGCAAAGTTGAGGAGCTCAAAGAACTGGGGGACATTGTGGTTGCAATCCATAACCAGTGCAAATAATGGAGAGTGATGGAAAGAGTGGGGGAAAGGGAGAGAGCAGGCCATTAAGATTGCTAGACCCTTTGTTGTGGGCAGAGAATGGAATGTTTACATCTGAGTATTTTAGAGGAGAAAAGGTTATGAGTGATGACAAGGCACAGGATATGACCTCCAGGTAGATGACAAGGGAGAGTAGAGGTGGAGCTGACTGGAGGTGAGAAAGTCAAAGGTCTGGGAGGTTAAAGTGTTCATCATTAATATGGACATTGGGACTCATGGGGTTTAGAACAAAGAGGAAAATTGGTTCCAGGTGCCAGATATTTAATAAACAGAAGGGAAGTCAGTAGCTGAAAGCTGCCAAGACAGGTGTAAGATGATAAACTTCAAAGGACTGGGGCTTTTGTTTGTTTGGGTTGGATTTGCATTTCACAAAATTTGGAGGAGTTACAGTCTAAAAATATCAGGGGAGAGATCCACATGCTCACCCCAACTCCCTGGACTGAGATGTCTCGATGTGAAGAGGTACGAACGTTTTCTCCTTGTGAAAGGTGCAGGGGAAGCACAAAGGAGAGGTAGATTTCAGCCACAGAAAGAACTGAGGGAATATTCAGAAGAGAAAATGAACAAATTAATTCATTCATTTCAAAGTAACTATCAAGAACTGGGCTGCATCTGTGAATTAGACATAGTAAGAAATTTATATGCTGGTGACAAGAACAGACAACAAAGCAAATACAATTCAGTGTAAATTTGGATAGTGATATAGGCTATGAAGAAAAAAAACAAGGCTATTAGATGGGGGCTGACGGGTGTGTGAAGGACATGGGGACTTGTTTGCCACAAGTTGTGTCCTCCAAAGGGAATGGAGTATGCTTTGGGAGTTGAATCAGCAGTAAGCCTAGATAGATCTTATTGGATTAATGCTTGCTAGAATTAATAGCTCTGCTGTGTAGCAGATGGAGGAAAACACATTAGGGTTTGCAAATCATTGCTGTGGGACCAGTGATTTTGCACAGTCATTCCCAAGGTTCTCACAGCCATTCCTTCCCTTTGTGGCCTCCTGGGGGAAGCTGTGGTCAGTGTAAGCTCTCTCTTACCTGCTAGACCTGAAGACCAACAACAGACAATTGCAATTCCTGTCCACAGCCCCCATAGGTCATGGAACCACTGGAAAGTGGAGCAGACACTTTGTGTGCAGGGACTGGAGGTAGCTTCCAAGGCGTTCTCAGGCCACTTGCACGCAACTCAGGAAGTAGTGGTGTTCTTGGAGTTGAGCAAAGGGAAGTGGCTAGTGCTTCAGCCATGACACTCATTGAGGCTTGGAGGAGACTTTTTTAGGGCAAAGAAAAGGAAGTTTTACTTCATCAGGGGGTTAGTAAAGATATGAAACTTACTTTCTTAATAGATCTCTAAATAAGGGTAGAGGAAGATAGGAGCATGTGTAAGGGATAGGGTTTTAACTGATGGGAGATGAGAACAAGCATGTGTGGGAGGATGCCCTCATTTGGGGGAGGCTCAGAGCAGTGGCCCTGAGTGTCTGCACTGCTCTCTAGTGCCTCCATTGGCCACAGCATTGGAAGTGCCACTCAGTCTCAGATTGGTGCTGTTTATCATGAATTCTACAGTCTTATCTTTCCTGATTGAGCTGGGATTTAGCTCAGTTGGTAGAGCCCCTCTCTGAGATCCCAGGTTCGATTCCCAGCACTGCAGAAACAGGAGGAAATGGTAATCCACTCCTGAGGCAATCCCAAAGCAATCAGCCACTAAAAACCCTTCTTTCCTGATTATTTCAGGAAAGAAATCTTTCCTGATTATTTCATAACCTGTGCCTCTTCTTGAGATCATGAGGAAGATATAGTTTTTCTAGCTATATCAAAGCTTTCTCCATTTAAAATGATGAGATTTATGCTGGGCATGGTGGCACATGCCTGTAATCCAAGCATTCAGGAGGCTGAGACAAGAGAATCATGAGTTCAAAGCTAGCCTGGACTACAAAGCAAGTTCCAGGCTAGGCTGTGTTGCATAATAAGACCCTGTCTCAGCAAACAAATAAAACCAAATACAACTACTACTATTAATAATAGTTAATAAAATGGTCAAATTAATTATTGATTCATTTCTTCCCACTTTTTGAGCTCTTGTTATAGTTAAGATACTATTGTAAAAAAAATGGAGACTTAAAAATAAAAATGTTATAATTCTTATAACCCAGCAGGAAGAACAGATAATTTTTGAATCATGTTACAAAATAATACAAATATTGTTTTACCCTTCACTCCACAGTCTCTCTTTTGCTTTGGAGCTTCAACCATTGTTTGCAGATCTACAAACAACAAATCTTTTATCTTCTCTTCTAACTTGCAGGTCTGCAAGTAGACACCTCCACTTGTTGTCTTATCTTCCTCTCAAACACAACACAACTTAAAATGAATTAATCGTCTCCCCCTTTGGTTTGGAAACAACCTGTTCCTCCCCCCTTTCTCTTCTTTCTCAGTAAATAATGTTACTGCCCTCCCACCTCAGTGATCTAAGCCTCAAAATAATATCCTTGATCCCTACTCCCTCCATGCTCAGTAGTCACTTCTCCATTCAACAGTCACCAAGTCCCATTGAATCTACCACCTAAATATTTCCATTGCCTTCTTTCCATCCCAATGGTCAGTGTTATTGTTTAGACTGTGTCTCCCGATCTGTGGGTTATTGAGGGAAATTCCTGATCAGTGTCCTTACTGCAAAGTCTTGCCTTATTTCTACCCTGCTGTGCCTGGATGGTTCTTTGTCTGCTCTTCAGTGGCTCCCCACATGTTTTTAACATAGACATATCCCCCTGGTCATCTCTCAGTTGTCTTCATAGTTCCCTGCACACATGGCATATTTAAGAACAGACATGATGAAATTCTGGCAGGTCCCTTATGATCCTGTGGTCTCTCATAAGTTGCTGCTCTTTCTTATTAGAAAATCATTCCTCTTCCATTTGCTGGGTAATTGTACTTATACTTCAGAGCTCAGGTAAGGAGTCAACCCCTCTGGGAAGCTGTACTTCTGCAGCCAGATTGTGTTGTCCCTTTTCTATCTAGCTGTCTGACCCTAGGTCACTCCCAGCATAGCACTTGCCCATCTATGATGTGAGCTTCTTGTGAGCTTCTTCTACTAATCCGTAAGCAACTTACAGGCAAAAATGTGTCCTATGAGTTTTTGCCCCTCCAGTGACAGTCTTGCAGTAGATAATTGATTAATGTGTGCTAAATAAACAAATGAAATAGAAGAGGGAAAGAATGAAAGGAAGGAAGAAAGAGAAAGGAGGAGGAAAGAAAAGAAGAGGAAGAAAGGAAAGGAAGAAGGGCAGAAAGGAAGAAGGAGGGAAGGAATAAAGAAGAAGATAATCACACTGGAAATAAGCAGTAAAGTCTTTGAAGAATAGATAATATTTGATCCAGTGTCAGTGTTGTGATAAAAGGAGGAGTCAGCCAGGCAGAGTCAGGGCAAAGGGATTTTTAGACAGAGCCGAGGACACAGGCTAAAAGCCAGGCATGGTGACATATGTCTGTAATTCCAGCACTTAGCAGGTAGAGGCTAGAGAATCACAAAGTTCTAGCACAGCCTGGGCTACACAGCAAGAGACTATGTCACAAACAAATAACAAAAAGAACACATGCTAAATCACAGAGGTAATGAAAATGGTGAAATGTTGGCTTGTCAGGATTCAGTGATGAGTAACAGAAAGTACTGTAGAATGTCTAATTGAGAAATGTTTTCAAATAAAGAATTGGACATATACAGAATCTGTTGGAAGACCAGAGGAATGGGCTTTAGATCAGACACCCAGAGATGATTCCTAGAGGAATACTCCAGAACAGGCTTGCTGGGGAGCTGCCATCTCTGTCACCTCAGCATTACGGAGATGCTGTTATGCTGCTGGTTCCAGCTTTACGTGCCTGGAGCCCAGTACTTGGACCACATAGCTGTTAGTTCCAGAAGCACACATCTTTACCTGTAATCCAGAGATCAGAAAGATATCTTTTGAAACATGCTGTGCCTGCTAAAATCTGCAGAAAGAAAATGAATGACTTTCCCCAAATGACACATTCCAAATTCAAATATCTCATGAATGTCTGCTTGGTAGAATTGAAATCCTATCAGGAACTCTAGGTGCAAAAGAGTCTGAAAAATGTAGTTGTTATGGTTTGTCTCCCAAAGGCTCATATACTGGTAGCACCTGGGCCCCAGTGAGTAGGGATTGAGGTAATAGAACCTTTAAGATGTGAGGCCTAGTGGAAGATAATTAGGTCATTGGGGCTCTATTCTCATGAATGGACTAATGCAGTCTGGCTGGAATGAATCAGGTCTCCTGGGACTGAATCAGTTCCCATGAGAATGGGTTGTTATAAGTGAGCCAGACTTCCTCTTTTGCACAGTCTGCTCCCCACTATTGCTACCATGAGGCTCTTACTAGAGTGAAACAGAAGTACCATGTCCTCAAACCTCCAGCATTGTGAGCGAAATAAACTTTTCTTTATCCCATCCTTAAAAGTACCCATCCTTAAAAGTATTTTAAAGTATTTAAAAGTATTTTTTTACAGCAACGTTAAACATACTATGATAATGGGTGCTCTCTAGGCATTTCAGGGAGGAGCTGAAAGGATTCTAAAAGACAGTGTGAGGAGTGAAGTTGCCATCTGCAATACCTCTTCCCACATCTGCTGACGCGTAGGAACCAGAAATGCCTTTGTGTGAGAGTAAAGGTAAGTCAAAGATCTATACAGGGTCATTTCTCCTCCTGCTCCCAGACACCCTGTCAGACTATGTGTGCAGGGTTTGCTGGGTATATTTATGTCCACAGAAGAAAGTTGAGCCAACACTCTGTCATTCTTCTCTAGTGAAGCCCATGAACGTTTCCTGGGTTTCCACGTTGCAACTTAGAGCCCAGCTCAGCCTCACCACATCTGGGTAGAGAGCTCAGGAGGTGGCTGACTCACAATGACGAATCTGATGTTCTCTGTGTGGGGGAGTATAGTTGACAGAACACTGGTATGGAAGGATAAGTATCTTGTCCTATAGTGAGACCTATTAGTCAATTGCTGTGTGACCTTGGGCAAACTACCTCAATGTCCTGGATCTCATTCATCTCAAAACACTCATAAAAGAAGAGAACTGTATAACAGCTATTTCCCCATTGCGATGGAAAACTTAAAGTTTTCTGTGTCTTTGTGTCACCCCCTTAAATTCAAAGTCCTCAGTAGGATCATCCATTTGTCCTACCTTTTCTCATGTGCCCACACCCTCCTCACTATTCAGAGAGGGGAGGGGAGTGTTTAGTTCTTTCAGGCAATAGTATGAAATGCAGAAGTCTGTCTCTTACTGAGATGAACAGTGAGGAATTTGTTTTCAAATAGGATGCATGTTTAGTTAATGGATATTGTTTGTTGCTAGGTGCCATCAAGTTGTGTCCAACTCATAGCGACCCTCATAGGGTTTTCAATGGATGATTGTTTTGGGATTGCCTTGGGAGTGGATTGCCATGACCTTCTCCTGTCAGTTAATGGATAGAAAGCAAAAAAGCCACTACCCTATGAACACTTTTACCATGGTATATATTTTTAAATAGAGTTTGCCCATTTTTGCCACCTTTTTGGAACTGATATACGTGAAATCCTAACTTTAAGGTGTTAACTATATTTCTTTCTATTGTATCTTTAAAAAAATCAAATATACTATTAAAATATGAAAATATAATCTGAGATCAAAAATGATCTCACATGCCACCAGTGATTTTGAACACACTAGTGTATAAATGGCCTGCAGCCATAGCACTGTGGCATCCAATCCCGTCAGATATTGGAAGCTAAGCAGGGTCAGGCCTGGTTAGTACTTGGATGGGAGACCGCTTGGGAACACCAGATACTGTAGGCTTGGGAGAAGGCCCTGGCAACCTACTCCCCAAAATCAATCGGCCATTGAAAACTCTATGAATAGTAGAGAAGCACTAATAATAGTTTCGCCTGTTGTACGTAGGGTTGCTATGAGTCAGATACCAACTGGACGGCACCTAACAAGTATATAAATGTGTCTGTAAGCTTGTCATGCTGTGGGGGCTCGTGTGTTGCTGTGATGCTGAAAACTATGCCACCAGTATTTCAGATACCAGTGGGGCCACCCATGGGGGACAGGTTTCAGCTGAGTTTCCAAACTCAGACTAGGAAGAAGGACCTGGCAGCCCTCTCCCCAAACAACTAGCCATCAAAAACCCTATGAGTAGCAGAGAAGCACTTTCAAATATAGTTCTGGCAAATGAGGCCCCCCACCCCAGGCTGAAGGAATTGAAGAAACAACTGAGGAAGGGTTGCTTCCCCAAAGTAGAATCCTCCTTAATGATGAGAATGGAGTAAATCCCCTGGAACCTCCTTTTGATGATGTAGCACAACTTACAATGAGAAGCACAGTGGCTCTGACACTGGACTCAAACATAAAAAGATTACATGCATCGAGCAGTGTCAGGTAGTGTTTTGTTCTGTTGTACACAGGGTCGCTGTGAGGCAGGTCTGACTTGACAGTACCTACTAACAACAACAACATATAAATGGTGTGTTGACAATGTTAGTGTGGCAAATCAATCATTGTTAGTAGATCCATGAGTATCTATCAGACATGTGTGGGACATGCAATGGAAGTAGACTCACTTCCAAATAGGAATTTACTGAAAAATTCTTGAAAAAAATATTGAAATTCATTGAAAAAAGTATGAGGTAACTCCCAGAACTGATGGGACTGGAGAACTGGATCAGGAAATGCACAAAAATCAAAAGAAGATTTTTGTAGAGACTGGGGGAGGTGGGGAAGGTTAGGGACAGACGTCCTTAACAGAGGAAGGAGTGTTGTGCTGTAACATTCTGTTCTTCCCTAAAATTCAAAAAAACAAGATTATTTTGAGGTTAAACAAATTCATGTTTAAACCAAAAGGCACCAGCTGAGTCCTGCATTAGTCACAAGAGAAGCGTTGCATGACAAAATGAAGACAGGAGTTTATCAGGCCATGTGCTGGCTACTGAGAGACACAGGAGGATCCATGGTCCACACGCCCATGAAGGTGGCGTCAGAGGTTCCTCTGAGGGCATCATGTTGACATCATTACCTATAGGAGCCTCATTTGAGAGACACCTTCATGATCCTATCACACAGATGAAGAAACAGGCTCAGAAAAGTCAAGGAACTTGTCGCACTTAGTAAGTGGTACAGGCAAGATTCAAACTCATCCTTTCTGACTGAAAGCCATGTTTGTAATCACTACCTACTCACATTCCTTCTTAATCAACTCAAACAAGCCAAAGTTTAGATGCCACATGAAAGAACCAAAGAATATGCTAGGAGGAGAGACTGCAAATGGTCACAAGATCAGGAAGGCTTTGTAGAAAAGGAAAAATAGTCTTTTTCTCAATTTTCCTAAGGTTTTAGTGGGAACAGATGCCTGTAACAAAAGACAGATTAATAAGAGAATAACATATAGAAGTTTATAAACACGTATATTTTGTATATCGTGGGAGATACTTGAGGAATAAGTGGTTCTCATGAAGAAAGCTTAGAATTCCAGTTTGTATAGCATCTTCAACAAAAAAAACAGTAAATTCTTACAGAAGAGATGAGACGAAATAAAAGGCCTTTGAGTCTCCAGGGGTAGCAACTTGGGAGGAGGCAAATAAATGGCACATAAAGGCTAGTTTGTAAATCTTTCTCTCTCCCTTCTCTCTCTCTCTCTCTCTCTCTCTCTATATATATATATATATATATATATATGTTTGTTGTTGTTGTTAGGTGCCGTCGAGTCGGTATCCGACTCATAGCGACCCTCATAGGGTTTTCAATGGCTGACTGTTTCGGGATTGCCTTGGGAGTGGATTGCCAGGCCCTGACTGTTTCGGGATTGCCTTGGGAGTGGATTGCCAGGCCCTTCTCCCATTTTTGTGGTGCTGAGAATTGAACTCGGGACCTCAGAGACTGCAGCGCAGCACTCTACCAACTGAGCTAAATCCCAGCCTATATATATATATATATATATATATATATATATATATATATATGATCTCACTATATAGCCCAGGCTGGCCTTAAACTCAGGATCTTCCTGTCTCAGCCTCCTGAGTGCTGGGATTTGTAGGTGTGTACCACCTTTGTAGCCTGCAGCCATAGCCCTGTGGCATCCAATCCCATCAGATCTCGGAAGCTAAGCAGGGTCGGGCCTGGTTAGTACCTGGATGGGAGACCACCTGGGAACACCAGAAGCTGTAGGCTTGGGAGAAGGACCTGGCAACCCCCTCCCAAAAATCAATCTGCCATCGAAAACCCTATGAATAGCAGAGAAGCACTGAAAATTGTGTTTCCCCTGTTGTACAGAGGGTCGCTATGAGTCGGATACCGACTCGACGATACCTAACAACAACAACAACAACAACAACCACCTTTGTAAGTCTATGTCCTCTTAGACAAATAGAGAAGGGCAGAAAGCTCTTCTTCCTCCTTTTCTTCCTCCTCCTCTGCCTGCTCTTCATCCTCCTCCTCCTCCTTTTTTCTCTTTCCTTCTTCATCTCAATATGTCATCCAGCTTGACTTCAAACTCCTGAACTCAAGGGATTCTCCTGCCTCCTGAGTAGCTGGAATTACCTGTGTACACCAACGTTCCTGTCTCCATCTGTTTCTTCTTAATTGCCTTTAGTTCAACAATCCTTATGCAAAAGAGGCATGGTTTGGAGTGGCCTATTCTGGTTTCCCACAGCTTCCTGAAGGAAGCAGTGTTGGATATTAGCTTTGAAGGTTCTTGAGGATTCCAACAAGTAAATATGTATGAAAAAGATGATGTGGCAATTGGAGGAAGCAAGGCAAGGCAGAGGAACCAAGAGGGAAGAGAGTATGTTTTAGAGACAGTGAATGGTCCAGGTGGCAGATATGTGGAAGAGCATGAAGGGGTGAAAGAGCAGCAGGGAGCCTGAAGTGACATGGATGAGCCCAAAGAACCAGGGGATTTCCTTCCATCTGTGGAGGGAGCCTCTCATATTTTAAGATTGGGAGCAGGAGGCCTGATATGATCAGAGCTCAAATTTAAAACAACTATTTACAGACATTTTAAGATCTCATGCCAGAGATCTCTCTAAAAATGTGGGAAGCCAATTTTTTATTTTGATGAAGACATTAACAAAAGTACAAGTTGCATCTACTATCCCCCAAATTTCATAAAATAAAGTTCATTATGTCTCCTTTCCTCTCAATGAGACATGATATCCAAAGAAAAGCCCACCCTTTTCAAGAAAGGAACATCAATGACAGCATCCAACAACAACAAAATATCAAGCACAGATCTCTGGCTTTTCTTATTCTTTTGGATCATTATTGAAACTGGAACCAATCTAAAGACCAACATGTAGAAACTATTGTTCTGAAAAATCTGTCAATAGAATAGAGGGAAGGATTGGAGCTGGGGAACAATTATCATGGGAAAAGGGATTTCAGCCCTAAGGGAGATATGCCATAACAAAACACAACAAGCTGGGCAGCTTAAACGACAGAAATTTGGTTTCTTACAGTTTTGGAGGCTGGAAGTCCCAAATCAAGGTGTAAGAGGGTTCAGCTTACCCTCTTACTGGTTGCTAGAGAGCCACCTTCTCCCTGTGGCCTTTCCAACGTGCACATGTTGGGTGGGAGATTACAAGCTGTCTGATGGCTCTTTAAGGACACTAATCCTATAAGATCATCACATTTAAACTTAATTCCCTCCTTATAGTACATATCTCCAAGTATAGCCACATTGAGGATTGTGGCTTTGACATATGAATTTTGGAGGGAGGCAATTCAGTTCACATCAGAGCTATTTCAATAGTTAGCACAAGCAGTTCTTCTGAGAGTAGGGAGCCCTGTGGGCATGAGAAGGAGAAATCACAGGCTAGAGGAGTTGGGATGATGATACCCAGTACTCATGCTGTATTCTGCCATCCCATGACCACGGCAGACATGACTCAGTGGTAAGACCATTCTGTTTTTTGAGTCTAAGCCTTATAACCCTTCTCAACAATATACTCCAGGCATCCTAAGCTAGGAGATCAGAATGGACACAAAGTGGACCTGAAACCATTGTTAACACTATACCCTACGAACGGAGATGGGGCAAGAATGGAGACAGAGGAGTCACAGAGATCCTGATATTTCAGACCTGGGAGTCTGGCATCTGCCTCCTAATGCCTGAAACTTATTGACGTATGTTACCTTACATGGAAACAGGAATTTTACAGATGAGATTAAACTAAAGGTCTTGAAATGAGAAGATTATCCTGATGGGACAAATGTAATAACAAGGGGCCTCATAATAAGGTGGCAGGAAGGTGAGTTTGAGAAGAACAGATGATAGAAGGAGAGGTTGAAGTGATGTGGCCATGAACCAAGGAATGTGGGTGTCTGTAAGGAGCTAGTATAGGGGCAGATGCTCATCATAAAAGGGTCATGGTCCATGTCCCTGTTCCAAAAGACAGGTTAACAAGGGAAAGGCCTAACTAATCTATTTTATCATAGTTTACATGACACAGGAGCTTTCAGATTAAAGACTCAGTGTGGACTGTCCATTTCTATGCTCAGGCTTGAGGAATCAGGGACAGCCATATAGAAAGATGATTGGATGAAAAGGATATGTGCAGCACTCCTTCCTCCTGGTTATGGGGCAGCATCCTTTCCTTAATGGGGGTCTTGTGATCTACTACTGGACAAGGTGGGCGGAATATTTCTTTACGGCTAACTTTAAAACAGAAAGATGGGGAAAGTAATATTTTTAGGCTTTATGGTTTATTTGGGGGAAAGGAGGTTCTAGTTTCTATGGTCCAACTTGGGGAAGATAAATTCTAGTTTCTCTGACTCTCCTTGTTGGGAAGAAAGGGGAAATAGGAGACAAGAAGATGGAAAAATGTCAGAGAGAAACTTTGCTTCTGAGGCCTTTACTTTGGAGTATTGTTTTCTGAGCCCCAACACTGGAAAAGGCAAGGCAGTGGGTTCTCCCTGAGAGTCCCAAAGGAGCACAGCCTTGCTGACACCATGATTTTAGCCCATTGTCACCTGTGTCTAGACTTCTACAGAACTGCAAGAAGATAAATTTGTATTTGAAGCCACTAAGTTTGTGGTAATTTGTTATAGCAGTAATAGAAAATGAATGCAAAAAGGACCATACTATGGACAGGAGTATAGCAGTCAGAAGAAAGAAAGAGCTTGCTTGGGAGGTCAGGGGGTGCCATGTGAAGCTGAGGTATTCTGTTTTACATTCTGTATTGTCATATGCATGTTTCTGGGGAAATGTCCAATAGCTGGGACTTCAGGAATAGAAAGGAAGGAACATTAGTATTTTGAAAGGAAAAGCAATAGGTAATGATCAATATTTGTTAAGTATCTACAAGGTTTTAGTCCTTTCACCAAGTTATGTCATTTGATTCTCACGATATCCTGGAAGTGGGTTGTTTTATTTTGTTTTACCAGATTTTCCCAAGTAAGTGGCCCAGGTAAGTGGACAGGGGTTCAGAGATATGACTATAAAATTATTCTGCTAATAATAAAAGAATCTGGACTTGTGTCTGGTCTTGGCTGATTCTACACTGAGTAATTTTCATCATTATGGCAGCTGTGGTTAGTTCTCTGTAGCACTGAGGAAGGAAGTCAAGGGAGCTCCTGACAGATGTCCTAAATCTCCTCAGCCACACAGAAGGTGAGCATTCCAACAGGTATTGATGGGGATAAGGAGCCAATTTGAGGGGCTAGAGGTAAATAAAGCTCAGTGAAAAGTGGAAGAGGAGGTGAATCTTAGATAAACCAGAGGAGATACTTCTCAGAAGGAAAATTTCTTCACATCATGAGGTCATCAGCTCCAAGACCAGCAGTGTTTTGGATAATGTTAGCAGTGACTCACTGTCTATTGACCCAGTGGAGGAGGCAATGGGAGGTTGGCCAGTTAGGGGATCTGACTCTTCCACCCCGACAATGTCTATTCCTGGGCTTCCTTGTAGTAGGGGCAGGAAGTATGCAAAGGGAATTCTCCAATGTCTGAGAGCTCCAAGGAGACAGGAAAAGCAATGGACAATTTCCAGACTTAAGAGTCAGGATCTTATTGGTTCAAGGGGCTGGAGTCTTTCAGACTTCCTACACTTCCTCCTGGTCTATCTGGTATGAGGCTGAGCTGAGAGGCAAAGGACTGTGGTCTTAGTCTACTCCAGTGGTTCACGAGACTGGGTGCTTACCCAACATTTGTTGGGCACTTAGAATGCTCCAATAGCCTTACAAAACACATTCTCTTTGACTCCCATTTTACTGATGAAGAAATGGAAGTCCAGAAAGGCTCAGTAATTTGTCCAAGGTCACATAGCTAGTAAAACCAGGTTTATCTAACTCCAAATCCCCTACTTGATCTGTTTTGCTCTGTGTCATGGTTATGATTTAAAGAAATTCCCAGTTCCAGTGGGCAGACAGGTGTAATCACAAGTTACTATTGACACAGTGTAGCAATGTAAAACTCAAAAGACACAGGTACCTGGCAGGAGGGTTTGACATCAACAGGGAGCATTGCACAGGGGAGGCTTATCTGAGAAGGTGACTCAGGGGTGGATGAGTTTTTGGCCAGCGGACATTTTCAGTAGAGAGTGAACATTGCAAAGGCACAAGATGGTGAATGAGTCAAGAGTTTATGGCATCAAGTGCTCTTGTTTGCACAGATGATGACTGAAGATAGTGTGACAAGAACACCCTGAGTCCTGGAGCCGTACTGATTATACATTGTTCCTCACAAGAACTGCAAATGTTGGGCTGACTTATCACCTTGTTGGGTAATTATGGTACTCATGAAAGATGTGTTAGGTAAATTTTCCTGCGAGAATTGTTTTCTCAGAATTGTAAACTCTATGCACGTAGTCAAGACTTCACATTTTATCATTCATATATTGTGGTCATGCCATCATGAGGCACAACCATTTGCTCAGAACTTTTTAAAATAAGAGGAATTTGCATGCTACTTCCCTATCCTGAGAGGACTATGCACCTCAGAAGTCTTCTTCCCTTTTTTGATCTTTGTTTGGGCTAAATGATGTTAACAATGTGTTATAAGCTTCAAAATCAAACATTTTAAATGGCTGCATAGTTTTCCACAAATGTAGCATTATTAATTGACCTTTTGTGTGTGTGTGTGTGTGGTGCTGGGGGTTGAACCCAGGGCCTTGTGCTTGCATGCTCTGCAAGTGCTGGACCACTGAGCTGCACCCCCAGCCCATTTTTTTTTATTTTTTGAGACATGGTCTCAGTTACACAGACTGCCTCTGGTCTCGAACTTGCGATCCTCCTGCCTCTGCCTCCAGAACCACTGGGATTACAGGTGTGCACTACCGCACCCGGCAAATGTCCTTATTTTGTACATTGAGTTTTCTTCTGATGTTTTGCGATTTTCATCTATCATGAAATAATCATGTGGTTTTTATCCTTTGGCTTATGTTCTACTGAAACATTCCCTGAGATGAATCAATCCTCCTTTCCTTCTGAAGGTTTTACAATGCATTATTATCAATAATCAATCTTTTGATATTAAACTTAAATAGCCAATCAAGAAGACAATTAGTAATATTTTTATGGCTTTTGATACATCACATTGTTGTTGTTAGGTGCCGTCAAGTCGGTGTCCAGCTAATAGTGACCCTATGTACGACAGGTGAAACACTATTGTCAGTGCTTCTTTGCTATTCATGGGATTTTCAATGGCAGATTGATTTTTGGGAGTGGGTTGCTGGGTCCTTCTCCCAAGCCTACAGTACCTGCTGTTCCCAGGTGGTCTGAAGCTTGACCCTGCTTAGCTTCAGAAATCTGATGGGATTGGACACTACTGTACTATGGCTGTAGGTGATACCTCACATAATCACTGTCTAAAGGAGTTGGAATAATAATGGCCTGTGCTGACATCAAATTTCACTGAAAATTTGCTAACGTCAGGAAATGTGCTTTTTCTAATTTTTGCTAATTCATGAGATGCGAGTACTTTATTCTAATTGTTAGTCCCCTGGTAACGATGGAAATGCAGCATTTTTGTTATTTCTATTTTCCATTTGAATCCTGGTTTTTGCACATTTTCTTTTATTCACTTATCTGTTGGAATTTTAACTTTTTTCTTTCCAGTTTGTGACTCCAAAGTCAAGTGTAAAAACATACGCAAAGGTTCTTTTTTCAAAACTATACAAATGAGGAAAAAGAGTAGGAAGAAGAGCTGCAAGAGACAATGAAGAACGATACAAAATACTTAGAGCTTATTTTCAGTTTTAAAGCTTATACTCATACAGAGTAGTGGCCTTTAAACTTTTTTGAGATTACACATACTTCAGAGATATGGGTTCTTATCATCTAAATGAACCTGATCTATTGCATAAAATTTAAATGAGTTCATGGACCTCTGAGGTATTTTCACAAAACACTCTCAGATTAAGAACTTTTGTTATAATAACTGCTTTAACTAAGATGCTTGTTTAAATTATTGTTTTGTTTACTCATCTTAACAAAGACCTAGAATAATGTTATTAATAATTTCATGTGACTTTCATTTCTTTTGCTTTTTCGTGTGTGTGTGTGTGTGTGTGTGTGTGTGTGTGTGTGTGTGTGTGTGTTGAGATTGTTGTTAATTGGATTTCAAAGTTCCAGGTGGGAATTTTACCTTACCACTTAGACCCCCAATTCAGGTATGAAATGATTTCACAGAGACTTCATGTTTATCAGATTCAGAATTTAAAATAACTATGTTTGAAATGGGCTGGAATTTAGCTCAGTTGGTAGAGCACTGCGCTGCAGTCTCTGAGGTCCTGAGTTCAATTCCCAGCACCGCAAAAATGGGAGAAAGACCTGGCAATCCACTCCCAAGGCAATCCTGAAACAGTCAGCCACTGAAAACCCTATGAGGGTCGCTATGAGTTGGATACCGACTCAACGGCACCTAACAACAACAACAACATGTTTGAAATATTTAAAGTAAAAAATTAAATAAAATATGATCAAGAGACAAGAATAAGAAATGATCTGGTAAGTTTGAGAAAGAATTAAATAATATAGTTGTTGGAATAAAAGCTCAAATAGGTGGATTTAAACAGCAGAATGAATAGTTAAAGGAGAACTATTGCACTAAAAGAATTTTTTAAAACTACATACAATGCAGAACAATAAAACAAGGAAATTCAATGTATGACAGACTTGTTAAAACACTGTGAGGGAAGAATGAGAGGGCCTAATACAAATTTAATCACAGCCCATTAAGGTAAAACTAGAGCACAAGGACAAAAAACAATATGGAAGAGTTAATATCTGAGAATATTCCAGAACTGATAAATAAATGAACTCACAGAGCCTGGAAGCACAGCTTATACAAAGAAGGGTATATAAGAAGAGACTCATACGTGGATACGTGGCAGAGGATCTGTAAAACACCAGAGTTAAGAGATTACTTGACAAATAGACTGGCAGCTAACTTTTCCACAGTAATGGAAGCCAGAAGACAGTTGAGTAATATCTGAGAAAAAAGATTAATTGTTATTAACAGAACAATTAAGAGATTGTGTACCTATTAAAATAATCTTCCAAGAAGTACACAATAAAGCCATTTCCAGATAGACAATGAACAAATTTACCACCTGAAAGAATATCTAAAGGATGTTTCAAGAAGGAAAATGATCTCAAAAGGAAGGTATATTAGTTTCATATTAGCTGCTATAGCAATTACCACAGACTTAGTGGCTTAAACAATACAAAATTACCTTCTATTTCTGTAGGACAGAAATCTGGCACAAGCTGGGTGTGGTGGTGCATACCGTGATCCCAGCACTTTGGAGGCTGAGGTAGGAGGATCTCCAGTTCCAGGCCAGGCTGGGCCACATAGTGAAACCCTATCTCAAAAGAGGGAGAGTTAAAAAAAAAAAAAAAAAAAAAGAATCAGACACATGTCTTACTAGGTTAAAATTAAGGTGTCAGGGGGACTATTAGTAGCTGTGGGACAGAGATTCTTCCTTTGTTTATTCACCCGTCCAGAGGCCGTCCGCATTTCTTGGCTTGTGGCTTCTTCCTTTACCTTCAAAGTCAATAGTGGTTACCCTTCTCATATCTCTCTGACTCCTCCTCTGCCTCCCTTTTCCTTTTTTTTTTTTTTTTGTGATTAAATTAGGCCCACCTAGATAATCTAATATCATCTCTATTTCTAAAGATCATCTAACTAGAAAACCAAATTCCATTTGTAATCTTAACCCCCACTGACCATGTAACACAACATAGTCACAGGCCTCAGGGAAGAAGACGTGTACCTGTTAGTGGGTAGGGGCATTTTTCTGATCATCACAGGAGATCCAGGATGTAAGTAAGATGAGTAAGTCAAAATACCAAGAAACATATGGAAAAATATGAGCAAACCTTGTCATGTCTGAGGGGAAAAGTTTAAATATGGAGCTAGGGAAAGAACAGAACTAAAATGCCATTTGACAATAGTGCATAAGTGGAGAAGGGGATCATTAAAGTTAAAAATACTCATAAAAGCCGGGCATGTTGACACATGCCTTCAATCTCAGCTACTTGGGAGGCTAAGGGAGGAGGATTGTGAGTTCAAAGCCAGAGGTAGCCTGTGCAACTTAGAAAGACACAATCTCAAAATAAGAAAGAAAAAAGGGTGTAGCTCAGTGGTAAAAGGCTTATTTAGCATTCAAGAGGTCTTGGGTTCAACTTGCAGAGACTGCAAAAAACAAAAAACAAAACAAAACAAAACAAAATTACTCTCATAAATCATGTATTTTTGGAGAAAGGGACTTTGGTGCTTATTAACTTTAGACCCTGAAAAATAAAATGTTCATGACAAAATCTCAATAACAGCTACTCAAAGAATAGAAACAGAATCTGTAACTTCTAGACTAACATGGGAGGGGGGTAGAATAATAAAATAACAACAATCACAAATACCCCTGCCAAAATAAGGCAAGAAAGGAGAAAAAATGGCATTAAAAATGATTTAAAAGAAACTAAAAATTAACATAGTAAAACATATACAAACATGTTAAAGGTCACAAATAATGAACAGGAATTAAACTTCCTAGTGGAAAGGCTGATAGTCAGATTGGACTTTAAAATCTGATTTAATACTATTTACAAGATATATGCTTATAATATTGTTTTTGTTTTGCTGTGCTGGGGAACAAACCTAGGGCCTAATGCACAGTAGGCAAGCACCCTACCACTGAACTATAACCTCAACCATTCTATCTTTGTTTCTTGGATTTTGTTTTTTTCATGCCTACAATATTAAGTGCAAGAAAGTTGAAAGTAAAAGAATGGACAAACACAGGCACTAACTAGATGAGAACTGAGGTCACTGCAGATTTTCACGAAAAGCACTGACATGGACTGACCAATGATATTAGTTGTTGTATGCTTACTGTGTCTTCACTGTTCTATTAAAATCTTTGTGTTACTAAAGTGCTATTTTGCCCATTTTATAGATAGTGAAACTTTACCCATCAAGAAGAGTTTCTGCAGCCATGTGTCATTTAACAATGGGATAAGTTGCTGGGCATGGTGACACACTTCTATAGTCAGAAACTTGAGAGGCGGAGGCAGGAGGATCACAAGTTCAAGGCCAGAGGCAGCCTGCATAATTTATTGAGACCCTGTCTGAAGATAAAAAATGAAAAAGGTGCTGGTGGTGCAGCTTGGTGGTAGAGCACTGGCAAAAGCAAGGGTGAGGTTCTGGTTTCAATCCCCCAGTACTACAAAACAAAAAAACAAACACACAAACAAACAAAAACAATGGGATAAGTTATGAAAGATCTATACTTAGGCAGTTTAGTCATTGTGCAAAGATCACAGAGCACATTTACATAAACTACGGCATCTCCTAAGTCAAAGGTGATATAATCTTACAGGATCATTATAACTCTGTTTTTCCATTTACTAAATGGAGATGTTTGCATTTGGTCCCTGCCACTTAAAGTAACTAAAAGACTTAGTTAGGATCATGACCATCTGCCAAGGTTTGGGAAAAGGTCTTATGTGGTACCTTTCATGTGGGACATGAACTCTGTCTCATATTTGTAAGGGATTAGCAGTTCACAGAGCACACCCAGTTCTTTCTGGTTGATCTTGGCAACTATTCTATAAGAGAAGTAAATGTAGGTCAAACATTCTGATATGTGTTTTAGAGCTGGAAAAGGTTAGTGCATGGGTAAATGAAAAGCTCAGGTTTTCTAAACTGAGGTCCACTGACTATGTATCTAGTACTTTATTCATGGAGGAGGCAGTGTGGGATTTGAGCATATAGTCAGTTCACACTTCAGTTTTCCCCTCTGTGAAATGAAGATAACAATAATACATTCCGAGGACTGTTGTGAAAATTCAATGAGGCAGCCCATATGATGACATGACAGTTGTCCTTGTTGCTACAGTGGATGTGGTGGTGCACTGCCTAGATTTGCACTCTCATCCTCATCCTTGAGTGTGGCCTGCAACTGAAGAGGTCACAACTTTTCCTGGAGGGCAGGCTTTAAGTGAAAGGTCTAAAGGTATGACTCCTTTGGTAGGGCCAGCTCAGCTCCAGAGCTCCCAGGGAGCAGGCTGAGGCTTGTGTTATGACTGCATTGCCCCTCAGTTCTTCTACTGCTCATTGTTTCAGCCACACCCATGCAGATTTGGATGCTAGCATGGCTCCCCAGTGAATGCCATGCAGGCTAATCTCCACTGCATGCTAGGCTCTGTACACATACGTGGGAACCAACCCATCAGTCATATATGGAACTATCCACACAAATCCTGCTTCCTAGAGAAGCAGAGAGGCTGTTCTAAGTTAGGTGTTCCCCATATGTTTTTATAAAACAAGGCAGAGAGTCATTCTTTCCTGACATCTAAATCCATGACCTTGGCCTCCAGCCCCGGGACCCAGCCAGCGAAGGTAGTCTCTATGTCTGAGGCAAACCTACATTTGGGTTATTCTCCTCCTGGGAACAGCCTCCTTTCTGCAATGATGCAATCCTTTGTAACAGACCACAGGTTTATTGTATGTTCCTGTTATGAGCACAGAGAGTCTTATAAATTCAGTCTCTTCAGGAATTCTTCTACAATGCAAGATCCCACAGTCTCAATGCTTCTGAAAGCCCCTGGCCTCAGAGAGGGAACTAGTTCAAGTTGGGACAGGGCTTCCACAAGTCCAGCTGCCATTTTACATGAACCAGCAACAGATTCTCTGTTGTTCTAGTAGCTTTGGGGTATAGGGCCCTATAATTATCATCAGCTCCCTAACTCCCTTCTCCCAAACAAGCACAAACGTAAGGGTGCAAATGCAAATTGAGGAGTTATCCCAAGTTTTCTTTCTTGGAAATTCTGGAATCCCCAACTCTGCCCCAAGCCCAAGGCCCTTGATAAAGTAAAGGGATGTGGATCTGGGGGCCAGGCATCCACTTTGTCCCTTTATGTTCCCCCATTACTTTTCCTCTTGAATGTTATATTTCAGCTCTGGTGATTTGTAGTTGCTTGAATCCTCCAGCCATTCTTTCTCTTACTTAGGGGCCTCTCTTCCTTCCTCCTCCCTAATCTTCCTCCCATGAACCCATTTCCAAGCCTACACTCCCACAGACCCCTGTGCTCCTTCATCCTCACACACACTATCCTGTGATGTAGTTCTCTAGGAGTGTGAAGAGTCTGGAGCCCATGAAGACAAGGATGTATCTACCTTGTTCACCTCTGTGTCCTCAGGACCTGACACTGCACCTGGCATGTAGTGAGTAGGAAGTCAATATTCATGAATCAAATTCACTTTAGGAGCAAATGTGTATCTTTTGTTGTCTTTGTTGGTTGTTGTTGCAAGTGACAAAACCTCACCTTGAATTAGCTGATAGCTCTATCATATTGTATCCTGCAGCTTTGAAAGGAAGAGAAATTGCTTTTCTTCCTGTAGCTTCAGCTTGAACAACACTAGGAGGAGTGAGGTGCCCAAAGCACTGTGGCTGAGGATAAGGTGAGATGGTTGGAGTGTCCAGCACTATTCACAATAGCCAAGACATGGAAACAAATGCCTGTGAAGGGATGAATGGAGAAAGAAGTTTCAGTATATAATAATTCCATATATATAATGGAATATTATTTAGTCTTAAAAGGGATGAAATCCTGCCATTTATGAAACATGGATGAACCTGGAGGGCATTATGTCAAGTGAAGTAAGCTAGCCACAGAGAGACAAATACTGCATGATCTTGCCCCATGTGAAATGTAAAATAGTCAGATGCATAGAAAAAGAGAGTAGAATGGTGGTTGTCAGGGGCTGGAGGAAGAGAAAAATGGGGATGTGATGGTTATTAAAGGGTACAAATCTCAGTTATACATGATAAATAGGTTCTGATGATCTTCCATATCAGTACCTACAGCTAACAATATTATATACTTAAGATTGCTATGAGGGTAGGTTCTATGTTACAAGTTCTTATCAAAATAATAATAGTAATAATGATAATGGGGAGGAGGAAACTTTGTGAAGTGATGAATACGTTTATGGCCTTGATGGTGCTAAATGCATTACAGTTATATACTTCTCCCCAAACTAATTGAAATGTGTATATTAAATATTTTCTATTTTTATATGTCAATTATACCTCAGTAAAGTGCTTCTTTTTAAAAATATGGTTGGGATGAGAAAAAGAGGAACAGCCTGACAGCATGAGGCAGAGTGCTGGACAGACAAAACCCCAGGCATTCGGTATTGACTGAACCATTAGCTTTGTGTTGATGAGCTTTGGGACCTCAAATGCTCTATGCTGATGTAGCAAATGGTTCTTCATTTTTGTCAGCCTATGCCTTACTGGGTTCTTTCTCTTCCATGTTTGTTTTTAACTCCTCAGTTTCCTTATGTGTTGTTTGCTGGCTTTAATTGTAGGACACAGACAGGCTTGAATTTACTTTAGTTCAAATAGGGACTTTATGAGACATGTCACAATGACAGGAAGTCCAGCTGCACTTTATAAGAGATGCTAACTATGAACAGGAAAATTAGGAAAAATTAAAGAAACATGATTGTCTATTCATCCAAGGACACTGCTTTCTGTTTTCTGCTCCACTTCACCTGCTTCATTCTTCTCTCTCTGCTTTCAGTGGCTTTCTCTGCTTCTCTGTACACCTGCAGAAGGTGGTCACCATGTGGCTCATGGATTTAGGAGTCCTCAGTCTGAGCACAGTTATATGCTGCCTGGCTTCTCTGAGTTCTAGTTCCTTATTCCTGGCAGTGAGTTAGTTTAAAGTAGCTGCCCACCACAGGTCCACTTATACCTCTGAGTTGTGATGGCAATGGCAGGAGAAGAGTAGATCCTGGGCAAAGGAGAATCTAATCATTTTCACCTCTACATCAGTTAGACTTTTCATCACCATGACAAATAAACTAGAGAACAACTTAAAAGGAGGAAGGATTTATTGTGGCTCATGGTTTCAGAGGTTCCAAACCATGGTTGGCTTGTGCCATTGCTCCTGGGCCTGTGGTGAGGCAGAACATCATGGTGTCAAGACTGTGGTAGAGCAAACCTGCTCACCTCATGGTGGCCAGGAAGCGGAGAGAGACAGGAGGGGATCAAGGCCAAGGTATATCTTTTCAGGGCATGTCCCAGTGACATAAGTCCTCCCACCTCTCAATAATGCCACCGTATTATGAACTCATCAAGGAATTAATCCACTGATTAGGTCAGAGCCCTCAAGATTCAATCAACTCTCAGTGATTGGATCCACCAGCTGGGGACCAAACTTTCAACATGAGCTTTTTGAAGCATACTTCATATCCAAACCATAACAACCTCAATTGATGTGAACTTGTGTGTTTCAATGTGTGACCATTCAGGAATGTTAAACCTAGGAATCTCATTCATCTACTGATATTAGAGCTAGATGCCATCCAGTTGTGTCTGACTCATCGTGACCCTCATAGGATTTTCAATGGCTAATTATTTTGGGATTGTCTCGTGAGTAGACTGCCACATCCTTCTCCATTTGCATGATGCTGGGGATCAAACCCAGGTCCTCAGAAAGTGTGGTGTAGCACTCTACCAACTGAGCTAAATCCAAGCCCATGCTGTGTGTGTGGGGTGAGAGAGAGAGAGAGAGAGAGAGAGAGAGAGAGAGAGAGAAACAGAGAGGCAAAGACAGACAAACAGAAACAGGAACAGACATAGTCCTTGTGCACATGGGTGCATTTCTATCTGGCCCAGCTCCCCTGCTATAAGAGGGGGATATAATAGTGAATAGAACAGATGCCATCCTTACTGTGACCTGCCCCAGGAGGCAGATATTCCATTCAGGATCACACACCTGAAACATCTGAGTTCAGGTCTTATGGGTGAGGATAGTTGACTAGCTGTGGAGCAGGGGAGAAAAGGGTATTCTGTGCAGAGGGGGAGACTATGTCAAGACACTGAGGCAGAAGGAAGAGGTGACTGAGGAACTGAAACAAGGCCTGTGTGGCTGGACCTCAGAGAAGAGGCGAGTTGTTTTATAAGCTGAGCCTGGAGCCAGGACATGTAGATTCTTACAGACTTGGCAAAGTCTTTAGGGTTTACCTCTGACCATGGGAAAGAAATAACTCAGAGTGCAGTCATTGGAATTATGAAACAGATCTCACCTATTTTCAAATCTCAGATTCATTTCTCTGGCACTGTATGTCCAAATAGCAAAAAGCCAGATGCCCTTGGGTCCTCTCACCCTGGCTACAATGAAGGACTTCCCCCAAACTCTCTGTCTTCCCACTGCACACAGTGGCATTTCTGTCGACGCTGGCTCATGGTCCTGGCTTCTCTTCCCATAGCATACTTCCCTTTGGGATACTTGGGGGGTTGCTCCTGCTAGAGGACCTCACCTGGGACTATCTCCAGCCAAGAGAGGGGTTTGAATACCATTAAACCTCAATATTTCACTCACTTTTCCTGATGCTTTTCCACTTCCTATCTCCGGCTTCTACCCTTTCTTCTCTCCATCCTTCCCCCACTTCTCTGTGCAGCATGCTGGCTCAAGACAGGCCAGTGTGGGAGCAAACAGTCGCCACCACTGGGGTTAGGGTTCTTGGGATTCTTTAGAAACGCCATCCCCATAGCCAAGGGTCCCCAGCCACCTGTAATTCCCGAGTTCCCAAGTGCCCGCTCTCCCTACTCCTGGCAGTCTTTCTAACTTCTTACTTCTTTGTTTCTTGGAGCCCTGTTCTCTGCTTGGCAGTGGCTGGACATTGGGCTCCAGCCTTCTCAGATGCTCTGAGCACCCTTGGCCAGGCCACTGGTACCCTCAGAGCTTTACAGCCTTGGAGAGCCACCCATAAACGATCACACCAATCTGGAGATGTCCAGTGTCAGGACAACCAGGGAGCTCCTAGCCTTGTGTGCTGATTGATTTGTAATCCTCTGGCCCTGACTGGTAACCTGGCTGACTTTCTGATGACAAACCCTAGACTAGGAGAGATTCCAGCTCCCCAGGGAAGAAACTATAGCTAAGACAGTTGTCCATCCACATCTGCAGAGGATTGATTCCATGACCCCTTGTGAATATCAAAATCCACAGATGCTCAAGTCCTTTCTGCAAAATGACAAAGCACTTGTATAGAACCTATGCATACCCTCCAGGATACTTTAAATGATCTTTGTTGTTGTTAGGTGCCATCGAGTCAGCTCTGACTCATAGCGACCCTCATAGGGTTTTCAATGGCTGATTGTTTTGGGATTGCCTCAGGAGTGGATTGCCTTGTCCTTCTCCCTTTTTTGCAGTGCTGGGGATTGAACTGAGGGCCTCAGAGACCGCAGAGCAGCGTTCTACCAACTGAGCTAAATCCCAGCCCCAAATAATTTTTAGGTTACTTATAATACCTAATGCAATGTAGGTGCTAGGCAAATAGTTATTATTCTGCATTTTTAAGGAATAATGATTATATATATATATATATATATATGGAGAGAGAGAGAGAGAGAGAGAGAGAGAGAGAGAGTTTTATTTTATTTTGCAGACTGGAGGGGTTGAACCCAGGGCTTCACATATGCTAAGCAAGTGCTCTACCACTGAGCCACAGTCCCAACCTCTTTTCTAATTTTTATTTTGAGACAAGTTCTCACTAAGTTGTGCAGACAGCCACAGGGGCAATTTAAAAAAAAAAAACACTCTTGTTCCATAATTGGTTGACTCTGCGGGGGCAGACCCTGTATCCACAGATTCAGAGGATGGATTGGACCTAATGCTTGCTTGTTCCATGCACCTTATCCATGCTGGCTCAGTCCTCGAACCACCCCGAGAGGCAGCAACAGTCTGACTGTCACTTTACAGATGGAGCCAAAGTCACACACACAGAGTTCTTGAGGCTGAGACTAACATCTGCACACAGAGCGCCCCTCACCACATGGCCGCCTATTGTCATGCCAATACCAGACAAGACTGACTACACGAACAGCTTCCCCAGCTGTCCCTAGTCCAACTTTCCAGGTTTGCAGGGTTGGCATTTTCGGAGTTTCCATGTTTGCAAGTTTAGTTCCCAATTCTTTAGCAATAGGCATTTCTCTACAAAAGCTGCTTCAGAACTTCCCAGCCAAGGCTGAGACCTGGGCATTCTAGCTTGGGGCTCCCAGGCAAAAGAGAGCAGGAAGTCAGGGCCCCTGGGAAGTCCCTGCAGTCAGGAGCGCAGAGGCAGGGAGCTGTTCCCATCTCTGGCTCCCTGCACCTCCCAGCCCCACCTTGGGGCCTGTAGGTGCAATGAAGAGGCCCTGGGAATGAGTCCAGGCAAGAGGCACAGGGCTAGGGGAAAGTAAAGTGTGCCTACCAGAGCCCTGCTGAGAAATGTATGAATTATGAGCCTTTCTGCAAGTGAAGGTGGGCTGTCCTGCCCTGAAAGAAGGGACAGGCTTGCAGGTGGCAGGGTTGGAGGAAACCTCAGGCTGGCCTGATGTTTCCCTTCTCTTTCACCTGTGAATTAAAGTACTGCCTGGAGCAGGGCGCTGTTTAAATGCACACAACTTATGAAACATTTTATAGCCTACATGACTTTCATTTTTCCATCCAGCCACAAGCCTAAGGTAGGGCGGAGAATGTCAGGCCCATTTCTCCATTATCAAAGTAAAGCCTGGAGGGCAGTGGAATGTGTCCAAACTCCTGCAGACCAGGGGAGTGGCCCAGGGAGCCCTTGCCACTGTACCTAACAGTCAGCCCAATGGTTGTAAGCGCACCTGAGCGGCTGCTCTGTGATGGGAGGGCGCAGAAATAGGATGTCAGAGAAGGGTGGTCCTGAGTGGCAGAACACAAGCGTTCAGGACATTGAGAGCTTCCAGAGAAAGTTGGGAGTGTCTGGCCCTCTGGACAGTGTCACGGCAATGACCAGGCTGTGGAGCCTGAGCATAAGTGAAAGAGGGGATGGACCTCCCCATTGCCCTTAAGCCATGCTGCCATCATACGGCTGCCAGGGGGGCTCAAACCATGACGACCCTCACCCAGGGCCTTTGCTCTGCTGTTCCCTATGCCTAGCATATTCTTTTCCTTCCTTGGCTCACATGTCACCTTCTCACAGAGGCCTTTCCTGGTCACATTTTCTAAAATATCCACCCACTCCTGGCTCCCTCAAAAGCACGTCATGCTTTTGATTTCTCCTATAGCACTTACTACCCTCCAAGAAGTTAGCTTGCTTAACTCCTCTTTTGTCTACTTTCTTCCATTAAAATTTCGGCAAGCTTGGCTGGCTTGTCCCCAATGTCGGTCAGAGAGCCCTACATACAGGATTAAGCCAATAGCTGTTATTTTGAATGAATGTGCGTATTCAGGCGTGAACTGATAGAAGTCAGGTTCGGAGTGCATGCAAAAGTCCAGCTCCATCATTCCAGCTCACTCCCCATACGTGACCTCCACTTTATATATATAAGAACCAGTTCAGCTTCTAGCCTTAGTCACCCTTCTGGAAGCTGCACCTGGCTTGGCATCATTGGCGTCAGCTGTCAGCTGGCCCACCTCCTGGGGCTGACCAGCCCTGTGTGGGTGTGTGGGAGGGGCCGGGCTCCCAGCCTTTCTACATCCAGGTAGTAGGGAGGAAGGAGGAGCTCCACCCCGGGAGAGGCTGTGACACGGGGACTGCTGGGGTCTCCCTTATAAAAGGTAGCTAAGACTGGAGTGGGAGTCTGGAAGACCTCGGAAGGCTTCGGATCCTATTGGCCCCACTCACGGCTTTAGGTAAGCTCCTTCTAATCCTATTTGTCCATCTGAACACGGGAGAAGAAATGTCTACTCCTGGAGTTTAATCAATGCTGTTAGACTCTGACAAACCAGCTTCCAGGGAAATGTGAGGTACACAGAGCTCTAGGCCCATCTAGGGGGCCAGGGTAGATCTAGCTCTGCCTAATGACAGAGAACATGCATGATTTCTCTTTTTTGAGTCTGGGTTATTTTACTTAAAATGATGACCTCCAATTCCATCCATTTTGCTGAAAATGACATAATATCATTCTTTACTGATGAATAATATTCCATTGTGTATGTATGCCACAATTTTAAAATCCAATCACCTGTTGATGGACATCTGGGCTGATTCCATACCCTTGCAATTGTGAAGAGTGCTGCAATAGAAATGGAAGTGCAGGTATCTCTGTGGTAGGATGACTTATCTTCCTTTGGGTATACTCCAAGAAGCAGCATAGCTGTATCATATGGTAGTTCTATTTTTAGTTTTCTGAGGACCCTCTATACTTATGTCCATAATTGCTGAACTAATTTATAGTCTCACCAACAGTATAAAAGGATTCCTTTTCCCCCCTGCAGCCTCACCAGTATGTATTGCTTGTTATGTTGATGTTAGCTTTTCTGAATGTGTGAGATAGAGTCTCAGTGTAGTTTTGATTTGCATTTCCCTCATGGCTGAGGATATGGGACATTTTTTCATATGTCCATTGGCCATTTGTATTTCTTCTTTTGCAAATTATCTGTTCAGTTCCACTGATCACTTGTTTATTGGAGTATTTGTTATTTTGGTGTTTAATATCTTGATTCTTTGTATATCCTAGATATTAATCCTCTGTCAGATGTGTAAGATGCAAAGAATTTCTCCCATTCTGTGGGTTCTCCCTTTATTGTTTCCTTTACTATGCAAAAGGTTTTTAATTTGATGTAATTCCATTTGTCAATTCTTTGTGGGATTTCCTAGGCTAGTGGTGTCTTGTTAAGAAAGTACTTGCCTATGCTTATGTTCCCTACATTTGTTTCTAGAAGTTTCAAAGTTTCTAGTTTTATGTTGAGATCACCGATCCATTTTGAGTTGATTTTCATACAAGTGAAGCAATACAGATTTATTTTCCTTCTTCTACATATGGATATCCAGTTTACCCAGCACCATTTGTTGGAAAGGCTGTCTTTTCTTCAGTGTATGCCTTTGCACCTTCATCGAAGATCAGGTGGCTGTAGGTACGTAGGTGTATATCTGAGTCTTCTATTCTGTTCCATTGATCTTCATGCCTGTTTTTGCACCAGTACCTAGTTGTTTTTGCTACTATGGCTCTGTAATAGTTTGAAATCATGTATTGTAATGACTCTTGCACTACTTTTGCTGATTAGGATTGTTTTGGATATATGGGGTCTTTTGTCCTTCCATATGACTTTTAGATTTTTTTTTAATTCTGTGAAATATATCATTGGAATTTTGGTGGAGATTGCATTGAATCTGTAAGTCACTTTTGGTAATATAGCCATTTTCACTATATTAATTCTTCTAATCCATGAACAAGGGAAGTCCTTCCACCTTCTAGTGTTGAAGATTCAGTTTCTAATTTGAGTTTGGCCCCCTCTACAAAGACCATTTCTCTTGTCTGTGTCTCTGTTTCCTTGGTGGCAGGAGGAAGCTTGCAAACTCTCGGGGTTTATGGATACACTGAGCCAACACTTCTGTACTAGGTACTTACTACAAGCTGCTGAGCTCTGTACATGGCTTAGCTTATTTCATCCTCAGACTACTCATATGAGGAAGAGCTGCTATTGTTCACATTTTCACAAGAGGAGATAGACAGAGAAAGATTAAGACATTCTCCGAAGGCCAGACAGCCAGTATAAGAGGAGAAGCTGGGTTGACTGCAGGCCAGTCTGCCTCCAAACCACTATGCTGTGCTATGGGGCAGAGGCCATGTGAGATCATGGAGAGGAATTGCTTTGTAAACCATGAGTAGTTCTTCCAAAGACAGCCAGCCAATCTTCCCCTTTCCCCCAGTGAGTGCTGTGATATCTAGCAGCAGATATTAAAACATTAGCCTGTAGTCTTACGTAGTTTTCAAATATGTAAAGTAGGAGGATAGAATAACTCCCAGAACCAGACAGTGACACGTGAGGCATTCAACACATTCTAAAATATTTTGAACTGGCACATGTGGGTGCTAAATACATGCATGCGAGCTAGAATTGGATTGGATTCAGGAAACTAGTGCAAGTGAGCACAGTGATCACATCATGCTCCCTGCAAGAAGGAGCCACTTTCTCCGTCTAGCACTGAGTGAGGGAGGTACTAGCCACTGCCATGCAGAGAACAGGGCTCCAAGAAGTCAAGAAGTAAGAAGTTAGAAAGAACTGTGGTTTGGTAGGAGACCTGGGAGAGCAAAGACCGGAGCCAGGGTGAAGATGAGAACACCTGCAAAAACTCTGCATTATCTTGGACAAGTGATTTGCTCCCCAGTTCTCTTTCCCTCTCTCCACAGTAGGGTCCTAACACCTGCCTTACAGCTGATGTGTGTGGAGAGGAGGGAGGCAATAATGATGAAAAGGAAAACTCCCATTTAGAACCCAGATTTGAAAATAGTTTTAAACTACTAGACATGGACAGTGTCTTGATCATGTAGCTGAAAGAAATAAAAGATGAATACTTAACTGAAAGCTAATTTCACCAGAATGAGAGCCATTGATAGATGCAGTTAATCACTATTGTTATTTTAATGAGTGGAAGACTCATTAAGGTTTTTGGATACTCTTATGTTATGCATCTATTGAAATGGGTCACATCACTGCCAGTAAAACAGGCTAAATAGGCAAGGTGCAATGATTAACTGTCAAGGGTGTCTGCAGTTTGTGGCATCAGTCACCAGAAGGGCCAGTGCCTTTTAAGCGTTCATAATTTAGAGTGATCAATTATCCTGGTTTTTCAGGGACTGAGAGGTTTGCTGAGATGTAGAACTTTCAGTAGTAAAATTGAGAAAGTCCTGGGCAATCCAGGGCAGTTGGTCACCCTAGTCTATAACCAGGACAAGAGCTTTACCTGTAATCTATATAAGGTTCAGAATCATACTTTCCTTACCACTGAAATACCTCCCCAGGTTTTCAAGAGATCTTGCACTAAATAATTGCTCTTTGAGGTGTGAGTTCAAACCAAAAGGAACACCAAAAGAACTAACAGAATTCTTCTTACTGTTAACCATGCAATGAAGCAGAGAGGGAAAAGTAAGTGGCTTCATTGGCAGGACTCTGGTGTGGGGAGGAATGAGAAAACTGGATTCAAATCCTGCTCAGTCAGGATCTGGAGAAAGTGATTAAATCTTTCTGAGCCCTGAGTTCTTTTTCTTCAAAGTGACTGTAAGCACATTCCTAACATAAAAGTAGGTGTTATTATGCCCACCTTGCACCTCTGCTAGGAGGACTGGGAGAGATCTGTAGGAGATAGTGTAGCAGAGACTGGGAGTGTGGCTCAGTAGAGCAGAACACAGAGCCTATAGCACAGCAGTTAACAACACAGCTGTCCCCTCCCATACATGTTCTTCTCCCTCTCCCATTTCTCTTGCCTGCAGAGAAGTTGCCTTATAAAGTTAATTACCAAAACCAAGAAGGAAAGAGCAAACACGTGCCTTTGCGAAGTCAAGAGAACTAGACATGTGATGACTTTCAGTGTAGATCCTTATTAAATCCACAAACTGTGGAAACAAAACTCATCTTGAAGACCCTGAGCCTCAGAAAGGATTCACAGAGAGTTGCCTATTTGGATCTGGAAGGAGAATGTGCCTCTTGCAAAGCCATGATCAATAACAGTTGGTTCATTCCCAATCTCCTAAATGTCCTTCACCAGCCAGGAGAGCGGATGTGGTCACTTTGACGTCAGTAAGCCAGAGGATTGCAGCTAGGCGTGGAGATGCACTGGAGAACAGCTGTCTCCAAATCTGACCTGCTACCTAAGGCAGCTCCAGATAAGCTTCTTTGTTATTGTTTTGTTAGGTGCTGTAGAGTTGGGTCTGACTCATAGTGACCCTCAATAAACTTCTAGATGCAGTTAAAATTAACTGGGATACCTGTCAAGAATGGCTAGGTAGAGGCGGACAGAGAAGACAGCAGATTATAATGTGTGCGTGAGGGGGTGAGGTTGTATTTATTTTTCTTCTTCCTCTTTGTGCTAATATATTTACTCATGACTTGGACAGAACAACAGGAATCTTTGAGCCTTTTTCTTAGCAAAAGTTAACGTTTGTACAATACTGCCTGTACTCTGTGATGTGTGCTGTAATGCGTAGGCATTCGAATGTTACAAGGCAGGGTGCAAACCTGCCTGCCCAGTGTCGTATACTTATGTCTTAAAATAGTACATAGGGGACATAAACAGCTCTAGCAGCACAATGGGCAATGTTTGCACCCAGATTCATTAAGGTGCCCTGATAATCTGAATTTATCAGTAAGGATTGCAAGGGGGATGGGACCTGGGGGTTGAATCATTTGGGTTCAGGAGGAAAGAGGCTGAAGTTGGATCAGATAGGGATGATTTCTCTCTAGAAGAATGAAAAGCAGCCAAATCTCCCTGCTTTCATGTGGTCTTGGAGCTGGCAAGTTGTGATATTTGCACAGTTCTTCCCATTCAGTAACACCACATTGGTGGCTTGAAATCACCCCTGATGGGAGTATTTACACCACAGAAATTAGCAAATGATACAAATGGAAACTTTTTTTGGAAATCCAGTTGTAAAACATTTACCAGCATACCACTCCCTTGTCTGCAAGCTCAACCACCCCAATTCAAGTCTAATCCATCTATCTTCTCTCTCCAAGGTGATCTTTTTTAGTTAGCATTTTAATTGTACATATTTATGGAGTATAGAGTGATAATTCTGTTCATATACACAGTGTACAATTATTAAAACCAGGTTATTGACATTTTCATCTACTTAAACAATATACAAAAGCTTTTTGATTAGCATATATCAGTAATTGTGAATATTTACAAGATAGAGTATGATTTTTAAAAAATTGCATACAGTATATTGAGATTCATTATGGGATTTTAATAGAGCTTCATCTTGTATTTTACACTTTACCCCTCTATGTTGTTCCCCCTTCCCTGCCCACTGTCCCTATTGCCCTTCCCCTCCCACTAGTCCCCCCCACCTCATATTGGGTCCATTTGTATCTTCAAGTCTTAGATATGCACAATTGTGTGTTCATATATATATATGTATATATATATATGTATATATATATACACACACACACACATATATATATGTGTGTATATATATATGTGTATACACACATATTTTGCTGTTGTTTCTTTAAGGTAGATCTAGTTCCCACATATGAGAGAACATGTGGTATTTCTCTTTTCAGTAGTGCAAAAGAGTTCCTTTCTCCTCACATCCTTGCCACAATTTGTTGTTGTTTGTTTAGTTGATATTGGCCATTCTGGCTGATGTGAGATGGAATTTCAGTGAGGTTTTGATTTGCATTTCCTTGATGGCTAAGGATGGTGAAAAATTTTTTGATATGTTTATGGGTCACTTGTATTTCTTCTTTGGAGAACTGTCTGTTTAGTTTCACTTATTTATTGGATTATTTATTGCCACTTATTTATTGGATTATTTGTTACTCTGGTGTTTAATTTCTTGGGTTCTTTGTATATCCTAGGTATTAATCCGCTGTTAGATGTATAGGATGCAAAGATTTTCTCCCATCCTGTGGGCTCTTCCTTTGCTCTATTGTTTCTTCTACCATACAAAGCTTTTTAATTTTATGTAGTCCCATTCATCAATATCCAAGATGATCTTAATAAAACAAATGTGGCATTACTCTCTGATTCAATTTTCTTAAAATAAATTTCTAGATCTTCAGGGTAGCATTAAAGGCCATTTCTCCTATGGCTTCCACCGAACTTTTTAATCACTTCTTGTGTCTCTACCCTCGAACGCCATGAAAACTCCAGCTCTCCATAACAAATAATAAGACTTTAAAAAGTAGAAGATATCACATTCTACCTCTGGCCTACATTTATTAGGATCAATTCCAGTGAATAACTGAGAAGGCTAGATTATATGTATTTCTAAAAGATCTGTTTGAAGGCATTTGGCAATGGCCAAGGCTATAAGGAACTGTAGAGGCCAAGAGAGGTAAAGCCCAACATCAGGGGCTTTTACCCGTGAGGGGATCTGTATGTTTCAAAAGGCACAGCTGGGCTAAGGGTATAGGTCAATGGTAGAACATGAGTTTAGCATATGTGAGGACCTGTATTAAATCTCCAGCAACCCATTCCCACCCAAGGCTGCAACTGAGCTTTTGAAGACTCCTCAGTCTTGGTTGGGAGGGGATATAATTTCTACTTTATGCTGTACCTAGGAGGAGGGGCCCTGATAAGTCTCATTCTGTTTGGGTGGAGACATTGGAGGGTTAGGAATGGATCAGAAATGGAGTCCTCTCAGGTACCCAAGCCTACCTTTGCATCATCCTAAGTCCTGTTTAGGTAAAAGTCACCTTGGGCTGCAGTGCTCCTGGCCTACTTGCCCAGAAGGAGCAAAGTAACTTATCTCAGGATAAAGATAACATCATCCAGAGCCTCAGATCATCTCTGCAGTTTTTGATATACAGTGTCATGTCCATCATTCAATAAAAAGTAATCAAGTAAATTATATCAGTTGGCTTTATGTTATACCTATGTTTCAGCATTATGAAATACTTGAGGTAATTAACTGGCAGACAGAAAAGATTTAGTTGGCTCATGGTTTTGGAGGTTCCAGTCCAAGATTGGATGGATCCATTGATTTGGCTCTCTGGTTGGGGTATCAGATAACAATTGTAGGGAGTTCTCACCTCATCAGCCAGGAAACAAAGAGCAAGAAACAGGAAGAGAAGGAGATTGAGGTCCCACAATCTCCTCTAGGGACATGGCTCCAGTGACCTAAGGACCTCCAATTTGACCCCCCCTTTAAAGGTTTTATTACCTCCCAGTTGCACTGCCCTGTGGGCAAAGTATCTAACATGTGAACTTTTGGGGGCCACTTGTCCAAACCACAGCATATATGCAAGACAATAGACAATAGAAGGAGACCCAGCATGGATTCAAAGAATAGAGTTATCAGAGACAGCTTTAAAAGACCAATGCATAATATGCTCAAAGATTTAGAAGATAGCTGTGCTCGGTGGCACATGCCTGTAATCCCAGCAGCTTGGGAGGCAGAGACATAAGGACGCAAGTTTGAGACCAAAGGCAGTCTGTGTAATTTAGCGAGACCCTGTCTCAAAAAGTAAAAAAAAAAAAAAAAAAAAAAAGTGGGGGAGTTGTGGCTGGAGGTGCAGATTAGTGGTATAGCACTTGCAAAGCATGCAAATGCATGGCCCTGGGTTCAACCCCTAGTATTGCAAAAAATACAAAATACAAAATTTAAAAAAAAAGATTTAGAGGACAAGATTGAAAATTTTGACAGAGAACTACAAACTACACAAAAAAGGAACCAGATGGAAATCCTAGAACTGAAAGATATAATCAACTGAAACTGAGAAATAGCTAACATTTATTGGACACTTCCCATGTGGTCTCTTCTGTGCTTAACATTTTACAGGAATCAACCCAACGCATTTATGAAGGCAGCTTGCCGGCTCCTGGTGCAAAGAAGCCTCAAGGCCCCACTGTCCACACATGGCAGCATTTTCCTTTGTACCCTGTTGTCTCCATTCAGGTGCCTGTCACCACTCCTAAGACATGGACAGTCTGGTTTTTCTGTCTCCCACGTCAACAGAGCCTTTTTAAGCATACCTTACTCATTTTTGTTGCCAGCAGTGTCTAGTAGCAGAGGGCTCAGTATATAGCAAGCAGAGAGCAGTGTGTACTTACAATTGTGGTGACTAGAAGCTCAGAGATGCCGTTCTGTAAGGTTGGGTTCACTATGGGCTGTGGTCATTAAGCCTCATTTGGAAAGCAGAGTTGGAGACTGAGAATAAGTTTAGTTGGAGATGTTCTGTGAGGAGAATTCCCAGGAACCCTAGCTATTTTTGTGCCATAAAACAGAACTCACAATGGAATTGTGGCCAGAAGCATGAGGAGAAGGAAAGAACTTTCCCTTCCCCTTCTTCTTCCTCCCTTCTTTGGAGTCAGAGCAGGCTGGGACCAGAGCAGGAAAGTGGGGTGGGTCAGTACATAGGGAAAGGAGCATGGATCAGTACACAGCGAAAAGAGAGTGGGCCAGTATACAAAGCAAAGAGGCAGGGAGTACAGGGCAGAGTTGTAGGGGTGAGGGTGAAGTGACTCATCTCTCCCACTTCATTTGGCATAAAGGAGCATATGTATTTACTATTGTTTGAGTAATTCCCATGTGCCAGGGTCAGTATGTCACATGCAGCGTCTTATTTAATCCTTATAGCAACCCATGACATGGTTTCTGTTATTAGCCCCATCTAACAGATAATGAAACTGAGAGAAGACAGTCTCTACACATTGTCTGACGTAGCCTAGCTCGGAAATGACATGAGAGGAGGCAGACTCAGATCAGCCCAAAGACTCCCACTCTACATACCCAGAAAGGATGTGCTGGGGCTATTTTGAGAGGAACCATGGGAAAAGGCCACCAACCCAGGAAAGTCTGGGAACCTAAAGCTTCTGTTCTCCAGGAGAATTCTCTCATTCTCTTTTAATTCAGATTGAGGTCAGAGAAATATTTACCCAAGAGCTGCTACGTGAGTGAGACCTTTACTTGGAATTCTGTCTGAGGGCAGGAGCCAGGATGGAGTGCCTCCATCCCCATCTTGGCAAGCCATTTCTCTTCTTCAGTCCTTCAGATCTTCTTTTTTTTTTTTTTTTAAACCAGTACTTGGGGGTTGCATGCTAGGCAAGTGCTCCACCACTGAGCTGCACCCCCAGCCCCTTTTTATTTTTTTATTTTGAGACAGGGTCTCCTAAGTTGAGCAGGCTGCTTTTGGCCTTGAACTCAAGATCATCCTGCCTCAGATTCCACCTAGCTATTTCTTTCTTTCTTTTTAAAGGTTGTTTTGTTTTGTTTTGTTTTCTAGTTTTTTGAAACAAGATCTTACTGTGTAACCCAGGCCTCAAACTCACTGTATAAACCAGACTGGCCCCAAACTCATGTTGACCTCCTGCCTTGGCCTGCTAAATGCTAGGATTACAGTCATGTACCACTATGCCTGGCTTTAGTGCTCGGCTTTTAAGAACCTCTTTTCTTTTCTTTTCTTTTCTTTCTTTCTTTTTTTTTTTTTTTTCTTCAGAGAACACTGATTTAAAAAATTAGAATAGTTTTGGAAGTAACATATAACAGCTAACTAGGAGAGAACCTATTCCAGTCAGGTGCTAGCTACCTCCCCTTTCAGAAGGTATGATAACAACATTACACAGCTGATGAGTAATAAATGTTCCAGAAAATTTAAACCTTAATTCAACAGCTTCTGGAAGTGGCAGATAACCAGGTAGGTTCGTGCACATCATTCAGCCAGCGTTCATGTAAGAAGTCAAAATTGAGCAAAGAAATGAGTAAACAGAACACACCCTTGGTCCTCAAAGGCAATCTTTATCTATAGTGATTCCAAGAGTCTGAATGACTCACTCAAGTTCATGTAGCTCGTGAGGATTGTCCAGTGATATGTTCATGCCATTTTGCCTGTCAAAGCAATCACCCTGGGTGGTATTAGCAGAAGTGTTCCATTTGCTCCAAAAGAGATCCTTTAAAGACTTGAGAATTGAGTCTGCAGCTTCCTCCCTTGAAGGATTTAACCTGCATGTGGACACAGATTCTGATTTTCTGGCTAAAAATAAGGTCAACAACAACTTTTGTGATAGAATGACAAGGCTGTGGGTCAGATGATCTGGATTTCTGGGCATATGTTTTCCATTAACAAGCCCTGTGACCTTGAGCAGATCCCTTCCCCTTGACTTGGTCTTTCTGGATCTCTTTAAAATAATGATAGGGTGGGATAAAATAAAGGATAAGGTCCAATCCAGGTCTAAAAATGTTACCAGGCTGGGGATGTAGCTCAGTGGCAGAGCACTTGCCTAGCACGTGTGAGGCTCTGGGTTCAATTTCTACACCCCACCCCCCCAAAAAAAGCTGCAGCTGCAATCTGGCAATCTATGCTTCTGTGATAGCATTCACTATCAAGTAGATCTTGTAGAAAATCTCTTCAGCTTTTTTATACCCATAAAATAGAAGCATGTTTACCTTTTCCTGACTGTCTAGAATATTGTAAGGAAGGAAGTTAATGTTTATTAGTGACAAGTCTGGGTCAGAAACTAACTTCCTTCCTTCCTTCCTTCCTTCCTTCCTTCTTTTCTTTCCTTTCTTTCCATCCTTCCTTCCTCTTACATGTAAAGGAGACATGATCATCCTCATGCTGAGAATGGGGAGGCAGAGACCCAAATAACTTGTTTAAAATCACATGGATGGTAAGTGGCAAAAGGCAGAGAAAGAATTTGGACCCATTTGGGTCCCTTCTGAGTTCACTCCATTTTCCTAATACCATGATTCTCAAGATGTGGGATAGTGGGAAGAGAGTTGGTTTGAAAGCACCTCTTGGGAATAACTTACTTTTCTCCAGAGCAAGGCTTAACAAACTTCGGGGCAAATGTGACTGCCCCATGTTTTGTAAATAAAGTTGTATCGGAGCACAGTTAAGCTCTCTGGTTTACAGATTATCTGCCACTGCTTTTCCACCACAACAGCCAGGTTGAGCAATCATGTCAGAGCCTGATGGTCCACGAAGCCGGAAATATTTACTATCTGGTCCTGAACAGAATGTTTGGAAAGCCCTTGTCCAGAGTCCAGCAGGCTGTCCCTACTCCAAAGAACACTAAGTGACACAAGATTACCTGCTGTGCCAGGAGCTCTATCGCTTGGCTTCACGATAAAAGCAGGATATATCTGCTCTGCTCTGTCTTTCGACAAGTTAACAAATCGTCACAAAGTACCTGTCAGGCAAATGAGGTGGTTTGGTTGTCATTGTGTTCTTCTTCCCAGGAACACCATGAAGGGGAAACAGAAATCTCGATTTTGGGGAAATTGCACAGAGGAAAAAGGGGAGGGGATCCATTACAACACCCCATTGCGACACTCAGTGGGGTTGAAAGTGACAACAGTAAGGGTTTCTCTTTTTGGAAATGTGAGGGTATTTCCGCTCCTCTGAGTGGGACACGGTGGCAGCTGTGGTGGGTGAGTGACTACTTTCTTTATAAGCAGCAACTCTGGTCTCGAAATGGCAGTCTCCCCTGCCTTGCTGTGGCCTCGGGATGGAAATTTGCCAGGGCCTCTACACTCACCTAATCTCTCTCCTTCTCCTCCTCCTGTTCCAATCAGAGGCAGCCTGTCGCCCCTCTGGGAGAAGACCCTACAGGATGCAAGCCTTCAGGTAAGGAAACCCCAAGGATGTGGGGTGGACAGGCCAGGCAGCAGAGACACGTTCCAGCCATCCAGAGCTACTGGTTCTGCAGGGTCTGAGAATTGGATTTGGGCTAGAAAGGGATGCCCACCATACGGGAACAGCTCGCCACATGTGTGGTCTTCAGGGTTTGTATTTCAAAATGTCCCTGATGTGGAAAGCGTGATGATGGACTGGGCTTACCTTCTCAGAGACTCGGGCAGCTCAGTGAGTGGTAGACAGGTGCCTGGGAAGGATGCTGGCCTTTAGGCCTGACAGGAATCACTGCAGGCAGGGCACAGCCCAGACGGCCAGACCCACTGCCAGCAACCCCTGCCTGTGATGATTTGTTGGAAGATTTCACTCCCTTGGGCCTCAGTTTCTCCAACTGTGACACAAAGCTCATGATAACCCCCTACGTTCTCATGAAGATTAAATGTACAGAGGATAGTGTAAGAGTGTTGTGAAAACTGTAAAAGTGACTGAAAATGATTATGATGTTTTAATTGGGTCAGGGGCTTTGTAATGTCACTATAGTAAAAAAATGATAGGCTCTGATGCTGATAAAAGTGAACATGCTGCCTGCCTGTGCCCACTGCCCCGTGATCCTTCCAGGAAGTGAAGTCTTACTGGGTCACTTCCTCCTGCCCCTCACTTGCTTCTGGCCCAGGGCTGCAGTCTGGGACTCTGCAAGGCTACCAATGTGCGAACCAGCCCAAGGCCAAGGCAAGTCCCTCCCCTGGTGAGGTTCCAGCTGCCTCCTCTGTCAGCCCCAGGAGGTGCCCTCCGGGACCTCTAAAACAGATGTTGGATCCCTTCCCCCTGAGACCCATCTAGGAACTAAGGATAATCACAGAAGGGCAAATCCTCACACACGCAAAGCCTCTGCCCCAAGCTATGGCTACTCAAAGCTACCTGATGAGGCAAGTGTTGTTAGCTACACTGAAGATGAAGCACAGGTCCAAGGTCATGCTGGCTAGGGCTGTTCACCACATCTCACCGCTGCCAGCCCTGCTGTCAAGATGGGTCTTTCACCAAAAAGAAAGGATTGGGAGCCACCAACAGGTCACTGGGCAAGTTAAGAGGAAGCCAACATGTTCCCAGGGACATCTGTCCCTGCCAGAGGGAGCCACTGGCAAATAGAGAAAACTTCTAGGGACAAATCCTCCTGGTCCAAGGCTCAAAATGAATTAATTGTAATGTTTCTGTCCCTTAAACTTCAAACATGGTGCTGTGGTGGCCACTAGACTTAGCTAGCTATTTAAATTTACGTTTCAAGGAATGACAATAGAAGCGAAATAAAAATTGGAATTCTCAGTCACTACCATCCACAATTCAGGAGCTCAATAGTCACATTTGGCTGGTGGCCACCGTACTGGACAGGGCAGATAGAGAACATTTCTGCATCTCATGAGGTTCTGTTGGGTGGTGATGCTCTAGAGTCTAGAGCATACTTGGCTAGAGCAGGAGGTGGCAGCACTGGGAGTCTGAGATGAGGAGCGAGGGGAGATGGGCAGAAAGGGGTCTCTACTCACTAGCTGTGGGAGTTGGGCCTATCTCTTAATTAGGGTCAGTCTCAGTCTTCTCATCCATGCTGTTGTTAGGTGCCATGGAGTCAGGTCCAACTCATAGTGACCCTAGGTACGACAGAATGAAACAGTACCAAACACTGTGCCATGCACATGATCTTTTTATGTTTGAGTCCAATGTTGCAACCCCTATGTTTCCATTTTGAGTCATGCCATGTCAACAAATGGGGGTCCCAGGGGTTTTGCTCCATTCCCATCATTAAGGTCGACTCTACTTTGAGAAGGCAACTCTTCCCCAGACGTCTTTTGAATGTCTTCCCACCTAGGGGGCTCATTTTCTGGCACTATATTTAACAGTACTTCTATGCTATTTGTAGGTTTTTCAATAGCTATTTGTTTTGGGAGTGGGCGCTGGGTCCTTTTCTCTAGTCTATCATAGTTTGGAAGCTCAGCTAAAACCTGTGCACCATGGGTGGCCCTACTAGTATTCAAATACCAGTGGTATAGCTTTCAGCATCTCAGCAACACACAAGCCCCTGCAGCACAAGCTGACACATGGGGGCATCCATGCTATGGGTATGCAAAACACCACACCCCTGGCAGAGGTTATTATAGATTTAGTGAGCTCTGGAGGGTGTGGAAGGTACTGAGCACAAGGCAAGACCCACAGCAGCTGTCCACTATAGCTGAGTGCTTTTGCTTTTTAGAATCTGGGATATTAATCAGAAGACCTTCTACCTGAGGAACAACCAACTAGTCGCTGGATACTTGCAAGGACCAAATATTAAGTTAGAAGGTGAGTGGGTACCAGGAAGGCCACAGTCGTGTGGAATGGGGTCACTTGGCCCCTGGAATCTGCACATCGCGATCATCCCCTTTAGCTTTAGGTGGGACCTGTCAATCCCTGTTGAGTTCGAAGCTGGAGACATGACCACTAGAGGGAACAAATAGGGCAGCCTCAGGAGGCTGGGGACAAGCAGAGTCTGGGTCAAGAGCCACCACCTACATATAGTGTTCCAGAGCCGCAGTTGAGAGGGGCAGGGACCAGAAGGCAAGACTGATCCATGCCTTCCTTCTGTGCTTATTATTCCTCCCATGTTGCTTTTTTATTAGGATTCTAAACTCATCCCAGATTAATACCATATGCAAGGCTGGGAGATGTCCCTTATTCATGGACACCACATTCATCATGTTATAGTCCACACTCCAAACAAGCTGAATGAACTTGAATGAACCTCACCCTCTCCATTCTTCAGTTTTCCTTAAGTAAGATGAGGGTACTTGGATCGTAGAATATGAGTTTCTTTAAACACTGGCGTGTGGAGTTTTCACTCCCTTTTTGACATTGTAGAATGGCATTATCTCCATCCCCCTGTCTTTCTGCAAGCCCTGGTTCTCTCCTTCTACTCAGAGAATACGAGACCTGCTTTTCCTGTGCTTCTTGTAATTCTCTCAATTAACCTGCTGAAGCACAGGAAGGCTGAGACTCTTACTGCTACATGAGGGCATGAGAAAGGTGGGTTCCAAGTCCCCAGGCTTCCTGAAGCCCCACTTGTGACCTTGTGTGCTACTTTCTTTGCCCACCAGCAGCATGCCTGTTGACCTGGAGTGCAGGCATCCTGGGGAGGACAGAAATCATGTGGTGCAGAATCTAGGAGACTTGGTTCTTTATAAGTAACTAGATAATGTACTTGGTTTGCTCTTCTGTCTGGATGTGGACCAGGAGGATGGGGCTTTTTAACTGGGAAGAGAAGCCAGAAAAGTACCCAAGGTCTCTCCCCTATTTTGGCCTCTTTTTCTTTCTTCCTGATCCTCCCCTTTGCTCTTCCCCAGAAAAGATAGACATGCTGCCCATTGACCCTCATGCTGTGTTCTTGGGGATCCATGATGGGAAGCTGTGCCTGTCCTGTGTCAAATCTGGCAATGACATCAGGCTCCGGTTAGAGGTAAGGATCTGTTTCAGGTATCAAACCACTCCAAAACCCAGTAATCTATGACAACCACAGGGTGTTTTCATGACTCTGGGGGTGGACTAGAAGCAGTGGGGCTGTTCCACACGAGGACCATGCTGGGGTTACTCCTGTAGCTCTTTCCATGGTGTCCTTGACTCCAGCTTGAGTGTCCAAGGTGGCTTCTCATCCTCCAGCCCTCTTTCATGTAATCATGTTGAGCTTCCTTACAACATGGTGGCCAGCTTCTATGAGAAATTATTTGAGAAATGTGAACCTCAGTGTGAAAGTGCTTATGAAACCTTTACTCACATGATCCTATTGGCAAAAGCCTGTCATGTGGCTAGATCTGAACTCAGCATAAGAGGAGACCAAACAGGGTGTGAATGCTAGAAGGAAGCACAGTTGATGGGGACCATCACTGTGATAGTCTGCCACAGAAACTGAACTGCTATGGACTGTGGTTTTGCTAAAGGGTCCCCCCTTGAGATCTGCCCTGTTCTAGCAAGGCCAACCCGCAAGACCTTCCTCGTCCAACCTTTATCTGTTTGACTACTTGGCCTCCCATCCAGACCCTTGTTGTTCCCTGACCCGTGCAATAGTAATGGGCTACCCAGTCCTGGGAGAAGGTGGCTCTGTCTCAGGGGCTTGTTGGACAAGATCTTAACCTAAGTGTGAGTGGCCATAAACATAGCAATGTTACTTTTCTCCACCAGTAGTCAGTGACACCTCACAAAGTAACATCTAACAAGATGGCAGCTTCCTAGTCTGTATGGAATAGGGACAGCCAGGATATTGCATGTAGCTTATCAGATGAGCCTGGAGACTCTCTGTCCCTTCTCCACCTCCCCTTCTCCTCAGAGGCTCAGACCTTGAAAGAGCACTGGCCTCCATGGGCCTTGGCCTCTGCTGATTGGGCCACACATTTACCAGACTTACTGGTCCCTGGCCAGAGTGGCCAGATTTCCAAAGCCAAGGTGTGATAATGGGACAACTCTTTATATCAGTGCTTTCCTAAGGGACCTAGAACCTATGGTCTCCCACCAGGTCTCCAGGCCAGCATTTCTCCAGCTAGAGGGGCCCAGCCTGGGGTGAGGCAGAGAGAGACAGCACAGGACTTCTAGGCCCTCAGCTCTCACTTGCCCACTTCCTGACTTGTAGGCAGTAAACATCACTGACTTGAGCAAGAACAAAGAGGACAAGCACTTCACCTTCATCCGCTCAGAGAGTGGTCCCACCTCCAGCTTTGAATCTGCTGCCTTCCCAGGCTGGTTCCTTTGCACAGCCATGGAGGCTGACCAGCCCGTCAGCTTCACCAACACGCCAAAAGATGATACCTCAGTCACCAAGTTCTACATCCAGGAGGACCAGTAGGACTGCCCAGACCTGCCCTTCCCTGCTCCAGGGCCATCTGGGATTCCAAGACTCTCTCTCCTCCCTGGCCACCATTGGGCTCTGAGAAGCAAACTTTGCAGGGTCACAGTAGAAGGAAGGACAAGAACCCTGGTGACATCGCCCTTCCTGCAGACTCTCAGTTGACCCAACCTCCATATTGCCTTCAGAACAACCTTCCAAAGTGCAAATCGCATCATGGCAGTGCCTTGCTCAAAGCCCTTCCCTGTCACCTCTGCCCTCTGGGTGGAATCCTGCCCCACCCACACGCCCCATGCTCTCCTCTCCATACCTCTCCATCTCCACCACCCCTTGAGTGCACAGTCCCGATCCATCAGGTCACTGGCTGACCCCCACTAATTGGCTGGCACACTCTATTTTACCAACCAATGCTGGTTCACGGAGAAGGTTTTTTTGTTTTGTTTTATTGGTGGGGCCGAACCCAGGGCCTCTGGTGTACTTTGAAGTGCTTTGTCACTGGGCTGCATGCCCAGACCGTTTTTCATTTTTTACTTTGAGACAGGATCTCACTAACTTATGTAGGCTGCCTCTGGCCTCGAACTCATAATCCTATCTCCACCTTCTGAGTCACCCATCCTAAACACGCACTCTACCACTGACCCCACCCCATGGGGAAGTTTTTAAGGGTCTGGAAAGTAGAAATGAAGGAGTTCACGATTAGTGTATTAAGCCAACTCTATTTAGTGTGAAGAGAAATCCTTCATTTGGAAGTAATGTCCTTTCTGAGGACTGGGGATGAGAATGTTCCTGTATTTGTGAAATGCTTTTGAACAAGGGATAGGTGATAGGTTTTCCCTTTTTCCCTTCTTTTTGTAATACCCCAAACTAAAAAATTAAGAGCTAGTGGACTATGTTAGCCCAGTAGTTTTTTCCCTTTTTGAGATATTGCCACACTCTGGGCCCCTCTGCCTGGTCCCGAGCACCATCTCCACTCCAGGTCTTTTGCAACCACCTGTAGTACCTTCCCCTTCAGATGTCCCCAGCTCCACACTGCAAACGTGGCTCCCAGACCCTTCCTGCTCTGCACAGGGATGAATCCACAAACGGTTCCTTGACCATTTTGGTATTTCTGGCAGTGAGACTTGTGTGAAGGGTGGCTTGACCTTGGGAGGTACTCAATGAACACACATTGTATGTGCTAGGGGAGAAGTTTCTGACTCCTTGTGATGTTATCTCTGTTTACAATAAAACCTTGGAAATGCCTACTTTGTTGGCTGTGACTGTGGTCTTGCAAAACTTGTAGCATAGAGTACAAGGGAAATGGGGAGCCCGATGGGTATTTCTTTCCCTGGGGATTGCAGCCTGGCTGACTTTCCTCTGAGAGTTCTCTTCCTCCTTGGTCCTCACTCTCATGGATGAGAGCAAATGTCGCTGCCTAGAAGGTGGGGAGCAGAATGATCCACAAAGAGCCCCCAGTAGAAACAACCTGCCTGCCCATCGCTGAACAATGAGTGCTTAAGTGGTAGAACAGCACTCAGTGCAAGGTTCCATGGTAAAGATAATTAATAAACCACAGTCAGCCACACCCAGCACAGTGGATGAGTCTTAAATCTGACAAACGCTCAGACACTTCACGCAAACTAGGTGGAGCATCAAGTTACAGGTTAGTAAGAAGCAAGGCAGGAAAATAGGCACTGAGGTGAGTTCTGGGATTCTGTAGTCACAGCCTGGCTCTCCTGTTTGCCATGCATGCACATGGACAAGGTAGTTAAAAATTCAGAGACTCAGCAGGGTGCGGTGGCGCATGCCTATAATCCCAGCAACTGGAGAAGCAGAGGCAGGAGGATCGCAAGTTTGAGACCAGAGGCAGTCTGGTTAATTTAGCGAGACCATGTCTGAAAAAGTTAAAAAAAAAAAAAAAAAGAAGGGCTGGGGGTGCAGCTCAGTGTTTTAGCACTTGCAAAGTATGCAAACATGAAGCCCTGGGTTCAACCCCCAGCACCAGGGAAAAAAAAAAAAATCAGAGATTCAGTTTTCCCATCTCTAAGTATAGAAAATACCTAATGCAGAAGGCTGAGTTATCTCCTGCAATATTCACAATAGCCTTCTGCGGTGATTATTATTATCATTATTAGTTTCTGAAGATTTAGTACCCAAAGGACTCTACCCTAAAGCCTGTTCCTCCAGGTGTGGTCCAGGGATCGGCAACATCTGCATCACTTGGGAATTTAAAGGCAGACTCCCAGCCCTCACACTGGCTTCCTACTTAGGATCTTCATCTTAGCCAGAACTCCAGCCAGGCAGGTTAAAGTTTGAGAAGCACTGCTTTAAAATGCAGCCCTCATGCAGCCCATAAGCTCTGATATACTTATCAGAGATTCCAATAATTATAAACCAACCCGTGCCCTTTCTCTCCATCCCACTAGCTCATTGACTATACCCAGAACTCCCCTCTTCCTTACTAACATTTTTTTTTTCTTTATGGTACTTGAGGGTTGAACCTCCTTGTACACACTTTGCAAATACTCTACCACTAGGCAGCACCTCTAGCCCATTTTTTATTTTTTATTTTATCTTGAGACAGGTTCTTGCTAAGTTATGCAGGCTTGCCTTTGGCTTCAAACCTTTAATCCTCCTGCCTCTGCCTCCCAAGTCCCAGGGATTGCAGGTGTGAGCCACTGTACCTGGCTTCCTTCCTTACTTCTACTTCAAGTGTTTGGTAAAATATTCCAAAAGGAAAGCTTTGGGCCAGGAGTGTTCAACCTTTTGGCTTCCCTGGGCTATGAGTAAAGAGGAATTGTCTTGGCTGCATATAAATTATATAATACAGTTAACATATGTACATAATAAGGGGGATCATGGAGAAAATAAATGCTAAAAAATGCATGATATTAAAAAGATTTGTTGGGACCATAATACTAGCTGTCCTGCATGCATCCTTTAGGCCCTTGCCATCCAGCTAGAATTTCAGGCCAACAAATGCAGAGATTTCTGTCTGCTTTCTTCTGTGGATCCTAAATCCCCAGAACAATGCTTGGCATACGATAGGTGTTGATGGCTACTTGGTGAGTCAATGAATTGGTAACTGATACATCAATAGAGATTAATGGATTAGATTATCCAGCAAATTTGAAGAAACTGGGAATTTAGAGCAGAGAAGTTTTGAAAGAGGCCACAAATAAGGAAAAGACCTGGGGTATAGGGATTGGGGGACAAAGCAGGGCAAAGATATGACCACCAGGTGGCAGTAACACTCACAAAGTATTGGGCAAAGTTCTGACAGGTTTGGGGGGAAGTCTCTCACAGCAAGGGTGTGTCCAGAGGGTACAGGTGGTAGAAGGGGGTCCTAGACTGAAGAGACGAGGGAAAGTGAATTACCAGGGGAGTTGAAGAGGGGGCTTACATGTTCAGGTGATATCATTCAGCAGCACAGTGGGGAATCTCTAGTTCAGAGGGCTCCAAAAGGCAGTAACTTCTGGCTGGGCCTTATCCTTGGCTGGCAGATATTGGGCACGGTTTCACAGGGTATGCAAAGCAGGTAGGCTCTGAATGGCCAAACAGCTGTTTATCTGGGCTATCTTTAAAACAATAGGATGTGCCAACATTTGAGTTTGGCTTTGGTGGGTTTTTGAGTTAATGGGTCCACTGCAGCCTGTAGTAAAGAAATGAGCCACATGGATGCCACTACACAGAGGCTGCCTTGTCTCATTTATAGGACACAATAAATGGGACATGGCTGAGGAAAGCCAGGCCTGGGTAGAATTTTTGTATAAAGAAGCAATGCAAGGTTGATGGGGAGGTGGGAGGGTCTCATGTGGGAGAGAAAAGCATATAGAGGGAACCTGGACAAGCCCCTAAGAGGAAAGTAGCCTTTTCTGTCACCAATAGGTCTGACCAACTATAACATCACAGAATCACAGAACAACTAGTTCAAAAATTCAAAACTAAATTCAAGGCTTTGTGGCTTTCACAGTCAGTCAGTTTTCCTGCTAACTAGCTGGATGGCCTTGGTCAAGCAACCTCCCCCCACTGGGCCTCAGTTTTCTCACTTCTAAAAGGAGAGGATCAGATCAGATTAGCTCTGTGTTCTCATCAAGGTTCAGTTGTGGAACTTCTTATCAAGACAGTGCCAATACCTGACCTCCCACTCCCCACAGAGATTCTCATTCAGTTATTCTGGGGGTGGCCTGGCATAGGACAAGGACATCACGATGCCAGAGTTGTAGCCTTCTGGAACCCTGAGATCAAGTCCTCCCAGCTGCTCCTGCCAGACAGCATCTGTCAACACAAAGCAGGGAGACAGACTTTCACTCTAGGGAAGGGTTCCTTACCAAGGCAGTGGAACATTTTGAATACATGTTAATTTGAGTTGAAGGTAAAGGAGGGGTGAGGATGTAGGTCAGTTGTAACACAATTGCCTAGAATGCATAAAGCCCTGGGTTCTTTCCCCAGTACTGGGAAAAACAAAAACAAAATGCTGATTCTTCACTGGGCATGGTGGCACATATCTGTAATCCCAGCATTCAAGAGGCTGAGGCAGGAGGATCATGAGTTTGAGGCCAGCCTGAGCTACATAGTGAGACTGTCTTTTTAAAATATATATTAAGAGGTTTTCTACTTTCTTACTCATAAGGATAGCTAAGATGCTTTGTCAAATCTCTTTTTTTCATAAACTGTGTTATGACATCGATGTTAAATTGAGGTATAATTTTTGCAAATCTTGGGAAAAACAAATAATTTTGTGTTTTCTTCATATAGCCATGAAATCCCTAAGCCACATCAGCAAATCTCAACATGTTTTATGTTAAACCCAGTTTGATAACGTAGAAAGATAAATTTGGGGGTTCTTGGCCTCAAACTCGAGAAAGTTCAAGTAGAGAGACCATGGGCTTTCCAAAGAATGTCCTGCCTGTCTCTGGGTCTCCAATTGCTTCAAGCATAAGAGGGCGAGAAAAGAGGTTCAATAAATGCCCATCAGGAGGCAGCCTTTCATAGGTTCCTGACATTCTGCCCTGGAAAGAAACTAGGAAAGACAAATACTGTAATTGGTTGAGATGATGCTCTCAGATCAGTGAAGATCTAGTTTTTCAAAGATTTCCTAAGAAAAAGCTACTTTTCCACTTCAAGAAAAGTTTATTCTCATTCACCAATAAAACCAAGTAGTTAGTTCATAAAGTATTTGTGCCCTCGAGTTGTGTCCGACTCAAAATAACCCTCACCCTATGAATAGCAGAGAAGCACTGACAGTAGTGCCCAACATGGCACTGTGTCGGGGAGTGTTTCATCTGTTGTAATTAGGGCTGCTATGAGTCAGATTGGATTTGACAGCACCTAGCAACAATAACAGTTCATAAAGCACATGGAGGACCTGACCTCTGCCAATAAATGTCTGCTCTCCAATGGCTGAGCCCTAAGAAATCCCAAGGGTCTATGGAGCTGCTTTAAAGTCCATCTCCCATGGTCCTGTTTCCTGTGGACCTCTTACCTGAATGATTGACTGAGATATGGAGGAAATCCTTCCTCCACCCCTGACCCCAGTAAAACATACCCATTATACCAGAACTCAACACAGGAACCCCTAGGCATGCCAACGAGGGGTATATACTCTTTTTCAGGTTGGTAGATGGTGGCCAGAGCTCACAAAGGGCAAACAGATAAAAACGTCTGAACACTCATTACAATGAAGAATGAATCGGTCCAGGGACAACCATGATCAGGACAGTTGACATAGACTCAGAGCACGGGAATGATCTTAATGTCTGTGATCTCAAGATGCCCCACCTTTCTCCTTCACCTCCACTCTGAGGCGCTCCCTGCCAAGAGATGGGCATATCCATGTCCCAGAGCCAAGGCATATCTTCTTTAGGTATGGCAGAGTCTCACTGGTACCTTCTCTCTCCCTCCTTGTTATTATTCCTTAGAAGTCATGAAAGTTTAGTTCCCTTCCAACACAGGCCTGTGGCTGGAGCCAAGGGGCAGGGAAGAGGTGGGCAGTGGCAAGATGCTGCTGGGCCCAGTGGGCAATGGTAAGGACTGTGGTCTGTTCTGAGTCATGAACAGGACTTCCCACTCGAGGTCCTGCTTTGGAGTGCTCTCTTGCCTTGGGTGTACCACCTAATTCCTACAAAATTCTCCTCCAACACCAGGTCTTGGGCAACTGTTTCCAGGAAGATGCTGAGGACTACCCATGACAGACTTCAGTAACCTACTCCTTTCTAACTCTACAGGCACTGGCTGCCCAGTCCTCTGATGTGCATTTTTGAGGTCCTTTCAGGTGTGTGTGCTTTTGCCTTCCCCTGAGTAGGGACTGTTTTTGCTTTTTTGCAACTTCCAGAACACCCAGACACTTTTCTGAAATGGATTAAAATGCACTGTAAACATCAATTTCACATACACTTCCCATTTGCTCTTTCCTTAGAACACTCTACCCAGAGATCGGCTTGGCTTGTTTCATCTTCTGCATCAAGGCCTCTGTACACGTGGTGCCTTGGCAGGGAGCTCCTTTTTGACTATACTATCTAAAATCGCATTGAACTCCGGAAAGCTTGTCTCTCTTTGAATCACTACCTCTGTATCTTCTTTTTCTTTCTACTCTTACTTTTTAACATGCTATATGTCAGCTTGTTTATTTAAGTCATTTACCTACTACATTTTAAGCTGCACTGTTGTTGTTGTTGTTAGGTGCTGTCAAGCTGGTGTCTGACTCATAGCGACCCTACTTATAATAGGCGAAACAGTATTGTCAGCGCTTCTATGCTATTCATAGGGTTTTCAATGGCAGATTGATTTTTGGGAGTGGGTTGCAGGGTCCTTCTCCCAAGCCTACAGCACCTGGTGTTCCCAGGAAGTCTCCCATCCAAGTACTAACCAGGCCCAACCCTACTTAGCTTCTGAGATCTGACAGTATCAATGCCACAGTGGTATGGCTACAGGAGTTAAGCTACATTATGGAAAGAATATCCTCTCCCCATCAGTGCCCAATTATTAATTCAATAATCTCCATCATATATCTACCATATTTCGGTTCCAGGTGTGGAGACAGTTCTCAGAGGGACTCAAGGCTCAGACATGAGGAGAAGCCAGCTCAAATAGATAGTGGAAATTAGTAGGATTTTTACATACTAATGTGTATTTCCAACAATAGTCTTCCTTTGTGTGAGTCAGGAAAATAACAATTCCTTCTTGTAGGGTAGAATATGGTGGCCCAAGGGTATGAGTTGGGTGCCTCAATGTCCACCCACAGAAATCTGTGAATCTCCTGCTTTCCCTCAGACAGTCATGGGAAGATCATGGTGGGTGTGTGGTAGAATAAACTGAGAAGAGTGAAAATGGTAGAAATGGTGAACGAAGAGTCACAGAAGTGGCAGCATGAGCCACAGTTAAAACTAAATTTGAAAAGGGACATGGTGGCACACTCTTTAATCCCAGCTCTCAGGAAAATGAGGTAGGAGGATCACAAGTTCGAGGCCAGCCTGGGCTACATAGTGAATTTGAAGCCAGTCTGTGCTATATAGTGAGACCCTACCTCAAGACAGACAAGCAAACAGACAAACAAACTGCATTGGAGATGTCCTACCCCTTTCAGAGCAGAGCAAAACTCCATCAGGAAGACCTGGGCTGCTGTGAGCAGAGGGAAGGGCAGCCAGCTGAAGACAGAGCTGGTGTCCACACAGGCCTCCTTGACATGGAAAGGGCCAAGAGACTCTGGTTTGAAGTCAGAAGCCTCAGGAATGAGGTCCAGATTCTTGTTTAGTAGTTCAGTGATTTTTGAACAAACTTTCTGAGGCTCATTTTACACATTTGGAAAATCAAGATCATAATACTACCTGGAGTTGCTGTGACCAAGAAATAACATAGAAGAGCTTTGTGTAAAAGCTTGCTATAAAAAGGTTTCAATAATGTCATCACTCTAGTGTCACCAGATGTCTCGAGCCTGTGTGTCATCTGAATGTCCTGGCCTGACCCAGGCTGACCTGAAACCTCTCACTGCCCTCTGTCAATCCCACCCCTGCCCAGTGTGGGATGACACAATGAAAGGACCTCATTCTTAAAAACCTCAGCCTCCCACTACCTCAGCCTCCCTCCACCTTCCCCTCTCCGTCATCCTCAATGTCTGTGCTTGGAACAATCTCTACAGTTAATCCCAGTGCCTCCAATCCTCAAGGTGCCAGATGGATTCTAAAGAGAAAGAACCCCCATTTCCTCAGCCCCCGTACCACAAGGTGGCACCTGTGTTCCCAACAATACCCAATTCTGCCTCTGTGCTCTAATTAAAACATAGCCTGTGATCATGTATTTCAGTAAGACGCATATTCCCAAGATGAAACAACATGTTGCAGGTAACTGTTCAGTCTGATGCCAATTTAGAAAGGAATCAGAAAGCAGCTGAATGCAGTGATTTGCCTCTCCTGTTCTGTATGCTGAGCAACTCTCTACCTGCTTTATTTTTGGAGAACAGTTTTGCTTTGCAGATGCATAATCAAATAGCCCAGTTATTTGCCCAGAAGAAGGATCCACCTGCACCAAATGGTGTCCATCTTTCTTAAGACAAAAGGAAAAAAAAGACTATTTTCCAATTCACACATCCATACCAGGGATTGGGTTTTGTTGCGGTTTGTTCTGTTGTTGTCATTTTTGTTTTTGACATAGGGTCGGGCTATGTAGCCTGGGCTGTCCCCAAACTCAATAGATAGTGCAGCCCTTGAACTTGTGATCTTCCTGCATCTGCCTCCTGAGTGCAGGGATTACAGGCATGGGCCATCACGTGCCTAGGTCCAAACTAAAATTTTCAGATTAGCACCAAGTGGTTAGTCCAAGTTCTGACTTCCCACTCCTTTGGAGCAGGATATTTTTGTTCCTTCCAGCAGTCTCCATAAAGAAGTAAGTCACCCCAGGATCCCCATAATACAAGTCCAAGGAACTGTTTCACTTCCTAGAAATCTCCTCACCACACTTCTCAACACTGTACACAGCTAACTCAAAATCAATAGAATAAAATGATACCCCTGTCTTTCCCATGGTTTCAGATAGAGTTTGTGACAATAAAATCGGGTGAGGTTTCTGGTTTTCTTTCTTTTAATATGAATTCATTTTGTTAGCACAAAGAAGTCCATAAAGAGCGCAGTTCATGCAGGGCATGGTGAGGTGTAAGAAGGACTTCAGACTTTAAGCAATCAAGAGTCATTGAAGGATTTTAAACTAAAAGGTAAAAGGATTTGATTGCACTTTTTATTGACCCATATTTTGCATACAGTTGATTTTAAATATTTACTTCCTGAGTTTTGACAAACATATACATTCATTTCACCACCACCCCAATGAAAAAGTAGAAGATATTCATAACTCCTGAAAGTTCTTTTATTTCTTTCTAATCAATTCTTCCATCCAAGAAGTAACTACTCTTCTGATTTTTATTGCCCAAGAGTAGTTGTGCCCAGTTTTGAGCTTCATATAAATGGAATTGCATATTGTGTACTCTTTTTTAATTGGCTTTTTCCTTTCAATATAATGTTTTGGAGATTTGTTCATGCTATTTTGGGAAATCAGCAGATTGTTTCTTTTTTTGTTGCTCAGTAGTATCCCAACTTATACATTAATCACAACCATTTGCCCATAGACTTTTGAGTTGTTTCCAGATTTTGTTTATGACAGAGAAGGCAGGTATTCTTTCATGTGACTTTTCATGTGGACATTTGTTTTCAGTTCTCTTCAGTACATGCCGTGGAGTGGAATGTCCAAGTCAAAAGGTAGGTGGATGTTTAATTTTACAAGAAACTGCCAAACTGTTTTTAAAGTAGTTGCATTGTTTTATACTCCCATCAGCAAAATAGGAGAGTGCCACATTCTTGTCAGTATTTAGTATTATCAGTGTTTTAAAATTTACAACAAGTCCAGTTTTATATCTCTTAATTTGCAATTCTAAGTTTGGGCTGCACTACAGACTGCAAATAGTTTAGAATGCCTGCACACCATCCTATCAGCAGGTTGTATTTATAGTCTACAAAAATGAAGTGACATACAGAAACAGTTGGCCACTTGTGATTGGCTGAGACTCACTACTTGTTACAAGAGTAAGTTACAGTGTATTTACATGTCAAGTTAGGTTGCAGTTCACTAGGTACAGAAAAACCTTTAGGCCAAAGTTAAAATATACAGGGAGCAACTTTAGGCCAAATAATTCAACTAAAGAGGATGAAGTGGTATCTCATTGTGATTTGAATTCGTATTAGTGTTATTCAGGATCTTTTCATGTGTTTCTTGGCTGTTTTTCCTTTATTGTAAAGTGTCTAAGTCTTTTAGCTATTGTTTTAAATGAAGAGGTTGTTTTTTACTTACTGATTTATAAGATATGCTTCTTTTGCTGCATGGATGTGTGTGTGTGTATATATATGTGTATATATATATATATATATATATATATATATATATATATATTAGCATATACATATACATTATATATGGGCTGGGATTTAGCTCATTTGGTAGAGTGCTGCTCCACACTGTCTGAGGAACTAGGTTCGATCCCGGCTCCACAAAAATGGGAGAAGGACCTGGCAATCCACTCCTGAGCCAATCTCAAAACAATCAGCCATTGAAGCCATTGAAAACTCTATGAGGATCACTATGAGTAGAGCTTGACTTGATGGTACTTAACAACAACATATATATGCATATATATAATTTTTATATAATTTATTATAATAATTTATTATATATATATCCCATCAGATCTTGGTGGGAGACCATCTGGACCATCTGGGAACACCAGGCTTGGGAGATGGACCTGGCAACCCACTCCCAAAAATTAGTCCACCATTGAAAACCCTATGAATAGCAGAAAAGCACTGACAATAGTGTTTTGCCTGTTGTATGTAGGGTCCCTATGAGTTGGATACCGAGTCAAGGGCACCTAACAACCTAACAATATATATATATATATATATATATATATATATATATATATATATGAATATTCTTGCCTCAAACTTGTGATCCTCCTGCCTACTGGCAGTATAGGTGTGTGCCATGGCTGGCTCACCTATATTTTTATAAATATTTTTTCCCAATCTCTGGTTTGGTTGCTTGCTTATGTTCCTAACAGGGTATTTTGATGAGAATTTAAATTTTTTTGATGAAGTCTGATGTATCAATTCTTCTTTTTTTCTAAGAAATCCTTACTTTCTACAAAGTTGCAAAGAGTTTCACCTGTTTTTGTATAGAAGCTTTATAGTTTTATATTTTACATTTAGATTTATGAGCCACTTTCTAGTTAATTTTATATATAAAGAGGAAAGAGTCAAGATTCGCTTTTTGTGCCTAATATTAACATATAACACATATTCACCCATTTAGTGTACAATTCAGTGGGCTTTAGAGCTATGCAATAATAACCATCATCAATTTTTTTTAAATGTTATCATTCCAAAAAGAAGCTCAGTCTCCATTAGCAGTCACCTTCCATGGCCTCCTCCCATTCAAGGCCTACCCAACTACTAATCCATATTCTCGCTATGTAGATCTGCCTATTCTGAACATTTATGTATATCTATACATATATATGGTATCATACAATATGTAGTCTTTTGTGTCTAAGTATATTCACTATCATAATTTTTTAAGGTTCATCCATATTAGAGACTATCAACCAATATTTTATTTTTTATGGTTAAATAATATTCCCATGTATAGATGTACTATATTTTGTTAATCCATTCATTAGTTGATCAACATTTAGATTGTTGTCACCTTTTACCTATTATGTATAATACTGCTATGAATACTCAAGTACAAGATTTTGTGGGGATAAATATTTACATTCCTCTTGGGATACACCTAAGAATGGAATTATTGAGCCATATGGAAACTCTATGTTTAATGTTTCGAGGAACTGCCAAACTGTTTTCCAAAATGGCTGCTCCATTTTGCAATCTCACCAAGGGTGCATGAGAGAGTTTCAGGTGTCCACAACCTTGCCAATACTTTTCATTATCTGTCTTTTTAAATTATAGTCAGCATAGTGATGCATCATTCTCTGACAGGTAATGATGTTGAGCATTTTTTCATGTTTTTATTGGACATCTGCATAGCTTCCTTAGAGAGATGTCTATTCAGGTTTTTTTTAATTGGCTTACATTGGATTATAAAAGTTATTTCTATATTATATACTAGACACAAATCCCGGGGTTCATTTTATAACCATATGGGTTTCCAGTTGTTCCAGCATCATTTATTGAAAAGGCTTTCCTTTCTCCATGAATTGCCTTAATACCTTTATGAAAATATATACAGATTTATATTTGGATATTCTAATTCTGTTACTTTTGTCTGTTTTTCTTTGTTTTACCATTTTGGATTGAAGTATTTCCTTATATTTCCTATAATTTATTCTTTGACTCATAGGTTATTTAGAAATGTGTTGCTTGATTTCAAAATATTTGCTTATTTTTCCAGACAATATATTGTTGATTGCTAATTTAATTCCATTGTGATAAAAAATTAGAGATTCTTTTGTAGTTCATTATATGGTCAGTCTTTGTGAATGTTTCATGTGTATTACAAAGGAATATGGATCTAGCTGTTAATGGTATAATATTCTATAATGTCATTTTGGTCAATTTAAATGATTGTGTTGTTCAAATCTTCTGCATCCTTATTGATATTTTCTGCATTTATTTTACTAATTACTAAGAAAAGAGTTTTAAGTTAGCTAATTATGATTGTGGATTTTTTTTATTTCTTTGGTTCTGTCAATTTTTCCTAATATATTTGAAAATTCTGTTGTTAGGTTCATAAACATTTAGTATTGTTATATCTTCTTGATAAATTGATCCTTTTGCCATTTTTAAAGTGATCCATTTTATTTCTGGTAATATCCTGATATTAAAGACTTTACCTAAAATTAAATATTACATAATACATTTTCCTCATCCTTTTACTGTCAACTAGTCTGCATTTTTATATTGAAGGCGTATCTCTTAAAAGCATACTATATCTGTAATCGGGTCTTATTTTCTTATCATGTTGGATGGCTCTACGTTTACATTTAATGTCATTACTGATAAATGTTTTTTCTTTCTATTTGTCAAATGTAGCCATGTGTTCTTTGTTTATTTTACCTTACTTTCCTGACCTATTTTAGGTCAATTATTTTTTAGCAACTATTTTGATATTCTCTACTGCATTTTATTGTGATACAACAAATATATAATTCTAATATGATAAAATTTTACATATTATGTGAAAATCCTCCAATATAGTTCCATTCATCTTCTCCTTCTGTGTTTTGTACTTATAAAATATTTTGCTTCTGTGTATATTAATAAAACTTATAGTATGTTACTATTTTTGCTTTAAATAGTCAATGTACTTTTAAATAATTTAATACAAACAAGAAAAATAGCCTTTTGTATTTATTTATGTATTTATCATGCCTAATGCTTTTCATTTAGCTCAGTGGGTACAGCGCTGCAGTCTCTGAGGCCCCGAGTTCAATTCCCAGCACCGCAAAAATGGGAGAAGGACCTGGCAATCCACTCCGAAGGCAGTCCCGAAGCACTCAGCCATTGAAAACCCTATGAGGGTCACTATGAGTCGGATACCGACTCGACGGCACCTAACAACAACAACGCTTTTCATTCTTTCACTATAGATTCTAATATTTATTATCATTCCCTACACCATGAAGAATTTATTTACTTTTGTTGTTATACTGTCAGATTTTGTTTCTTTGGAAATGTCTTGCTTCTTATGTAAGAAAATTTAATGGATATAAAACAACAAATTGACAGATTATTGCTCCTTTAGCACTTTAAAGATGGCATTCCATTGTCTTCTAGCCAACATAATTTCTGATGAGATGTTAGCTATCATTCCTGTATACAATGTGTATGTACTTTTTAAAATCTGAGTTGTTTTAGTAGTTTTTTTTCTTTATCTCTGTTAAATCAGCAGCTGTAAAAGTACCCAAATCTTTATTCTATTTGCAAGATAGATTAGTTACATTTTCATCATGGTGAGAAAATACCTGACAGAAACAATTTAAGGGGAGGAAAGATTTATTTTGGTTAGCAGTTTTAGAGATTTCAGTCCACAGTCTTTGGCTCCATTGATTCTGGGCCCACAATGAGGCAGAACATTGTAACAGTGGGAGGAAGTAAAAGAGGAGGCTATGCACCTCATGGCAGACAGGAAACAGAGGTTGTTGTTTGTTGTTAGGTGCTGTCAAATCGGGTCTGACTCATAGCGACCCTCTTAGGGTTTTCAATGGCTGATTGTTTTGGGACTGTTTCAGGAGTAAGCTGCCATGTCCTTCTCCCAGTTTTGCAGTGCTGGGGATGAAACCTAGGGACTCAGAGAGTACAGAGCAGCATTCTACCAAATGAGTTAAACCCCAGCCCACCGAAGCAGAGAGTCAGGGCTAAATATAGTCCCAGGGACATGCCCCCAGTGATCTACTGCTTCCAGCTCATCCCTACCTCCCAAAGTTTCTACCACTTGCCCAAATAGCCCCATGAGCAGGAACCAAGAGTTCAGCACATGAGCCTGTAAGGGACATTTCATGTTCAAACCATAACACAAGGGAACCACTTAACCTGTCACAATTTCATATGTTCTGATAGAAAATTGTAGAAGACAATTTACTACGTACAACATTAGCAGAGTAATTTTGCTGCATAAGCTCCCTGAGCCTAGGGTTTGTTTTATTGTTTGGATCTTAAATGTCCCCTGAAGGCCCCTATGCTAAGGTTTTGGTTGCCAGCCTATGGCACTATTGGGAAATGGTGGAACCTTTAGGAGGTGGGGCCTAGGAGAAGAAGTTAGGTCACTGGGGCATGCCCTTGAAGGGGATATTGGGAACCTGGTCCCTCTGGTCTCTCTCTTCTGCTTCCTGGCCACCACAAGCTGAGCAGTGACTGTTGCCACATACTCCCCATCATGATATGTTGCCCAAAGGCAACAGGGCCAAGCAATTCTTGACTGAAACCTTAAGCCAAAATAAATCTTTCTTTTCTCCCTATATGTTGTTTATCTCAGATACTTTTTCCCAGTGATGGGTGTAATGAGGGTCAGATGTTAACCTGAACACACAGTGGAGTATATTATAGAAAAGGAACCCCAATAGTGGGAGCCCCTAATCTTATTTAGGGGCTATAGGAAAACTTGCTCAGACTTCCCTGTGGAGGGCAAAGATCGAGGTGTTTTTTTTTTTTTTTTTTTTTATTCCAAGGTAATAAAGATAGAGATACTGTCCTCATTGGAGGAGACTTATTTATACTCTACTTGGTACTTTATTTAAAAATACTTATAATATTTCTGCTGAAATTCCTGATCTCTTTACTTATTATATCCTTTTGCCTTAAAGATTCTTTATCATGGTTTTATTTTTAATTCCTTATCCCTTAATTCCAATATCTTGGATGTCTGTAGGTCTATTTCAATTGACTGTTGGTTTTTCCCTCTTGACTATTATCCACATTTTTTTATTTTTTCTTTTTTCACTGTTTAATAATTTCGGGTTATATGGTAAACATCGTAAATGATTAATTGTAGATGATCTGAAATCTGTTATTTTCCTCTGAAGAGTGTCATTTTGTTCTAGTAGGAAATTAAATTATTGGAAGCTCACCTTGGTTTTATGGAGGCTTGGCTTTATTCTTTGTCTGGATGGATTTCTTTTAGTTTTGCTCCTAATTCTAGGGCATATCCTTTAATCTGGAATGTAGTCATTCCACTCAAGGTATAAGCATTATGGAGTTTCAGTGGAAAGCCCAAAGTGTTTACCCAATTCTTCTAAAATGGAAAGACTTGAACTATATTCCCTAGCAGTGGGCAACTAACTGCTCAAACCTCTGCTCACTATTGTTTACCTTTGGGTTATTTGGATTCCTGCCCTCCCTCCCTGTGTTCATTCAGGCACCTCAAGGATCTGAAAAGGGTTTGTATGGATATGTTGAGCCTATCCCTTTGTGGCTCCCTCCTTTACAGGATTTCCCCTCTCAGGGAGCTCTTCCTGCTCCCTGCATTTATATCATACTACTGCTTACCTCCTCTGTTAGACTGCAGCTTTTGGTGTATTTGGCTCATTCTTCTACAGTGCCTAACAAGTACATGGCATACACACAGCGGATGCACAGGGAATATTCACAGAGTGAACAAATGAATTAATAAATTATAGCAAGGGTCCCTAATCCCAGGACACAGACTTATACTAGTGTGAGCATGTGAGCAAGTGAAGCTTCATCTGTACTTACACAACACATGTAATGTGCCCCGAACCTTCCCCTTAGAAAAGTTTTCTTCCTCAAAACTGGTTCCTGGTGCCAAAAAGGTCAAGGATGATGGATTATAGGATGGTGACCTAAAAAAGACAAAAGTAGCAGTGTTTTTCGGGGGTTAAGAAGATGGTTTCTAGGTCCTGATATCTCACTTTGCAACCTTGGTCAGATTACTTAACCTCCCTGTCCCTGAGTTTCCTCATTATTTGAAATGTTTCCTTCCTCATAGGATTGTTGTGAGGATTAAACGTGTTAAGATAGATGGAGAGTCTATGACCTCGGATGGGGCACTCAATAAATATTAGGCATCATCCTGACTGTTGTTGAGTATAGTGCACATGGTCGACTCTGATTTTGGCAGCATCAGATTAAGAGATGGGCTTTTCCAGGCTGCCAATTTCTAAGGCAGCTAAAATATTAGTGTATATACAAACAAAACAAAACAAACAAAAAACAAAAAACAAGAAGAGGAGGGGAGAATAAATCACTTAGATTTTGACATACGGTGCCTTACATCCAGAAATAGAAGCTGGATAATGCCATCAAATGGGATACTGAAAAATAAGAACTTCTTGCCAATGCCAGCCTGTGCCCGAGGATATGCTTGCAAAAATATGTTCAAGTTTCAAGTCACAACTATTTGCCAGCATGCCACCAATCCCCAAGCCAGTTGGCAAAAGTTCATTGTAGGTCAAGAGTTACAGACAGTTGAAATTCTGAACTCAAAGAATGCATTTTTTCCTCGTTCCCATTAAATAAATAGTAAATAACAGATTTGTAGTTACGTTTACTCTTGTCCTGTTTAAGGCGTGCAGGTATCTGAGTCTGGCCTCAGTTTCCAGTTTATGTGCTGGAAAAATAAAAATAAGCCACGGAGGGCTCAGGAGTATGGCACACACTGTGTAGGAGGCGGTCTGCCCCGCGGCCCAGCGCTGCATCGCTGTCAGACCAGTCGGACCGCTTCGCCCCCGGCCCGGCCCCCGCCCGCCCCGCCCCGCCCCGCGGTCGCAGCCCGTCAGCCCTCCCGGAAACCCGAGTCCCTTTTGCGAACGCCCAGAGGGACCCGCCCAGCCTCGCGCCGTGCCACGCTGCACCGCTCCGCCCCGAAGTCTTCGCTGTCCCGGCCGGCCGGCGCCTGGGCGCGGAGCCATGGGGCGCTGGGGCTGGTGGGAGGCCGGAGCAGGAGCCCGGCGGGAAATGGGTAAGGGCACGTGGGGAGGGCTGGGCTCGGCTGGGCTGGGCTGGGGGCGCCGCTGTCCTGACAGTGACTGCTGGGCAGCGGTCGCGCTGAGTCGGTGAGCACCTGCGGAGCCACTGTTGGGCTGAGACGCTGAGGACAAGAGGCCTGAGCCAGGGGTGGCTGCAGGAGGGTCCAGAGCAAACAGAGGACTAAAGGAATCTAGTTTAACAAGATGGCAGGGACTGGGACAGGAAGGGAAGGCTTGGATGCATCCTGCTTGGGAATCAGCTGGGCCCGGGGTGCTGGGCTCCGCGAGCTCCCCCAGCTAGGGTGATGGATCTGTGTTCCAAGTCAGATCTGTGGAAGACAGGGAGCCCTTAAGGCTGTCAGAGTCAGAACCAGGCAAACTTCAGGGCTTTGCTCCCCATTTCCCTAGCACTCCCTGGTGCTGGTGACTGCACCCTCCTTCCTGCTGGTGCCTACTTGGTGGGAGCTGCCCCCCAGGACTGCACTGGTGCAAGCCCCTCTCCCTGGCTCTTGGCCAGAAAGCATCAGAGACAATGGTGGGAAGGTAGACAGAGTCCACTCAGCTGATAAACTCACATCTCCTCTAGGGTTCCTTTCTGGCCCTAGGATTGAGTCTAGCTTATCCTTTCAGTAAGACCATGACAGAGCCAGAGATGTGAGTTCTGTGCCGGATTTTTCCAGGCCACAAGGTGGGTTTTGCTGCCCTTGCAATGTGCTCGCCAGGCTCTAGTGTCCATGGCCTGCAAGTCGAGGTTAGCAGGCCAGTATCAAAATGAAGTCCTGGGCAACTCTGGGCTCCACCTGCCCTTGAGCCTCATTAGCCTGGCCCTCTAGGCCAGAGCTGATTGAATGTAATTAGCTACTAATTGGATGTCCATGAGCCCCTCTACATGAGAAACACACCAAGGTCAAGTTTAGACAGCATGTAGTACTGTGATTCATTCTTTTCTTCCTGACATGGCATGGCATGGCATTTCCTCCTTGTGGAGGATATGAAGAAGAGACTTTCCTTCATTCATTTATTCAGCAGATATTTACTGAGTGCCAAGTATAATCAGGGCCTGCAGTTTAGTTCAGTTGGTAGAATGCTTGCTCCGCACACTCTGAGGCCCTTGGTTAGATCCCCAGCACCACAAAAATGGGAGAAGGACCTGGCAGCCAGTCCCAAAGCAACCAGCCATTGAAAACCCTGTGAATAGTACCTCTTTCATTCTGCTGTAATAGGGTTGCTATGAATCGAACCAGCTCCTTGGCACCTAACAACAATAGCTATTACAATCAGGCACGTAAGGCACCGAGAATACATTGCTTCATTTGCATTTGGATCGTAGGAGAGAGAAAACAAGCAAGAAAGCAAATGAATCCCATTATTTCAGAGAGTGATAAGTGCTATACAAACAAAAACAAATCCAAACAGTGATGAGGGATGAGGCACTGAAACAAATAAGAGAAATTGGCCCTTATCAAGAAATGGTAGGAAGCTTTCTAAATGAGGCAGGGAGATGGCTCCATTTTCAGGTCCTAGGAATCTGGAATGGGCTGGGGTTTAGCTTAGTTGGTAGAGGGCTGCTCTGCAGTCTCTGAGGTCTGGGGTTGGATTCCCAGCACCGCAAAAAATGGGAGAAGTATGTGGCAATCCACTCCTGAGGCAGTCCTGAAACAATCAGCCCCTGAAAACCCTATGAGGGTTGCTATGAGTCGGACATGACTTGACAGCACCTAACAACAAGGAATCTGGAGGCACAGGATAGGGCATCCTCTGGTCCCAGGTATGGGGAACTAAAAGCTGCCTGTAGGGAGTCAGTGAATAGTAGGGAGCACCTCTCTGAAGTCCTGAGTGTAAATTTCTTGTTGGGAGGCTGAAATCTGAGGCAGAGATCTATTCCTTCCCAGGAGACCTGCTCTGTTGTCTCACTTACTCACTCACTCATTTCTTTATTCATTCAACAAATATTCATTTGCTTGTGTGTTCCAGGTTTTAAAGGTGCATTAGTGAGCAAGATAGTCCTTACCCTCCTTATTTTCTGGTGGGAAGAAATGGACAATAAACAACCACAACTTCATTTTTAAATTTTTATGTGTATTTGCTTATCTATTGTTTTTTGAGACAGGGTCTCACTATATGCACTGTGGCCTAGGTGGGCCTGGAACTCATGATCCTCCTGCCTCAGTCTCCTGAGTGCTGGGATTACAGGTATGTGCCACCACCGGGCTGGCCTGGAACTCAACAATCCTCCTGCCTCAGTCTCCCAAGTGCTGGGATTATATGTGTGTGCCACCACGGCCACTGCAATAACAGTTTTAATGTCATGTAAGATAAATGCTATAAAGAAAACCAAAGCAGCTTAAGGGGTTTGAGGGTGGCAGGGGCTGCTGTGATTAATAGAGTGCTCAGCACAGACTGTATGGTGAAGATGAAATTTGAACAGAGACCTGAATGATGTTAGGACACAGCCATGCCACTAAAGTATCTAGGGGAAGAGGATTCCAGCTAGAGGAAATAGTGAGTGCAAAGGCCCTGAGATACGAGCAAGATGTGAGCACGCTGATTGTGCTGGAGGAGTGGGAGGGATGGGAGGGTGGCTCTCCTAAAAGGAGGCAGCAGTGGGGCTCAGCCTGTTGACCAGAGGCAGCCAGAAAAGCAGGTGATGACCCCAGCTGCTGGGGCAGGAATATTTACAGGCTCCCAATAGAACCCCACAACAGGCCTGGTAGATATAGCAAGCAGGGCAGAAGGTCATTCTCAGAGCTGAAGAGCGTACTTCCTGGCTCAGGAAGGCAGTATCACTTGCTCTTCTTATACCCAGGGTCTGTGAACACATTGTGGGCATACAGAGAGAGAGTTAAAGTAGCCAGAGCCTAAGATTTTCAAACCAGTAAAGACCCTGGAAACTGGGAAAGGAAGAGAAATTGCTTCCATTAATCTAGTCTTTCATCTTAAACTAATTAAGCCATCTCATTAGACTTAAAAAATAGCTGGAGAGTATACACTAATTGACATTTATTGAGCATGTACTATATGCTAGGCCCTCCTTTGAGCACCGTATGTGCACTAATAACACAAATAATCCTCATAGCAAGTCTGTGAGGGATATGCTGTTGCTATTCCATTTCAGAGATGAGAAAACTGAGGCTCAAAAAGAGAAAAAGTTGCCCAGTTTTGCAGGGCAAGTATGGGTAAATGACAAATCAGAATTTACCCTCAGGTGATGGAGTTTTTGAGATATTTCTTTCTGGTGAATGGTGTTATAAGTCTTATATATGTTTTAAGCTACTTGTCTTTCTGTATCCTGTTCGTATCTTTGGTGTGTTAGGAACCTTTCTCTGACTATAGCAAAGTACCTGAAGTAAATCAACTTATAAACAGGAAAGGTTTTATTTTGGCTAATGGTTTTGGAGGTTTTAGTCCATGGTCAGTTGGCACTGTTCTTTGGGGCCTGTGGCAAGGCTAGGGAACAAAAGAGAGACAGAGGAAGGGCCTATGGTCTGATTAACCCCTTGAAGACATGCTTGTAATGACCTAAGACCTTAAAGGCTCTACCTCCCCTGATAGCATTGGGTGCTGGGAACTAAGCCTTTAACACTTGGGACTTTGGGGGACGTTCCAGATTCAAGCTATAGCACTTGGCCTGTATTTTAAAGTAGATTTTGATCTTTTGAGGTTTTTTTACTTTTGAATTATAAAAGGCCTTGTTTCCTCCTGCAACTTTAGCCCCAGTGATTGCACCTCTTCTCCTTAACCTCATAAGCAACAGCCACCCAGATATATTTATGAAGGGTTATCTTTAGAGCTGAATGTATTTTAGAAAAATATATGATGTTGGTTTATATATGCATGTATAAAACTTACATAAATTGCATTATAGGCTGGGATTTAGCTCATTTGGTAGAGCAATGTTCTGCAGTTTCTGAGGTCCCCGGTTTGATTCTCAGCACTGCGAAAATGGGAGAAGGATGTGGCAATCCACTCTTGAGGCAATCCTGAAACAATCAGCCATTGAATGCCTAGGAAGCTGGGCATGGTGGCACACACCTATAATCCCAGGGGCTTGGGAGGTGGAGGCAGGAGGATTGCAAGTTCGAGACCAGAGGAAGTCTGTGTAACTTAGCAAGACCCTGTCTCAAAAAAGAAAAAAAAAATGAGCTGGGGGTGCAGCTCAGTGCTCCAGCACTTGCAAAGCATGCAAGTGCAAGGCCCTGGGTTCAACCCCCAGTACATTAAAAAAAAAAAAAGAAAGAAAGAAATAGAAAACCCTACAAGGGTCACTGTGAGTTATACAGGACTCGACGGCACCTAACAACAAATTGCATGGTGCTACAGATCATGTCTTTTTTCTTGTTAAAGCCAGGGCTTTTTTTTTTTTTTTTTTTTTTTTAAAGATGTGACTGCTAGGTGTGCATTGGCTTGCTGCTTCTGTTGGACACACTGTTCTGTAGCTGCAGTTTTGTAGTTATTGTAACAGTTGGTTATAATTGGGTTGGTCTAGAAAGGTAGAATGGAGAAGTGGTATTATGAGAAAAACCCCAGAAGGATAGAGAGGATTGGATGAATGTAAAGGAGAATGGGGAAGGGAGTCTAGCTGACCAAGGGGACAGCATGACAACACATACCTGGACATTTAGGGCAGGCCCCATAGACTGCTGGGCCCACAGATCAGAATGTGGAGGGGGAGGGTGGCTTGTTGGAGGAAGTCGAGAGGTCTCCCATGCCAGGGTCAAATTTCCCTAAAGCAACAAGGGGAAAAGCCCGTGAGGGCAAGGCCTTGAGGATGGAGGATGTCCAGGGTAGGCGTGACCACCTGGGCCTGGAGAATTGAACTTGAGAGGCAGCAGCCCTGGAATTCTTTAGGTCAGCCAGGAAAGCGCTCTGTGTGAGGCTGGGGTACCAGGACTGGGACCCGGGGGCTTGAGGGGAGAGGGGCCAGGCTGGTGGCAAGGTGCTCCCTGGGGAAGCCAGGAGGCATGAAACCATTCTCTAGACTGGACCCAGAAGGGATGGGACTCAGGAGGGGCAGGCCTGGGCACCACAGGTACCGGGTGCGCTGAGGTCCTGAAGAGTGCATGAGTCGGCATTAGGATGCAGCGGGTGCAGGGGTTGTGAATCCTCAGTGTGTGGTTGCGAGAAGAGCGAGATGAGCGTGTGGGAGTGAGCTCATCCTGGGAGCGTGTGAGGGGCCACAACAGAGCCCCAGGGCAGCTGTACAGTGAGAAGTCGATGGACAGGCTGGGCCACCTGGGAGACCTGTGGTGTCTTTGAACACTGTCTGAGAGCTTGGGACACACTGCTGTTCTGGAGTCTAGGCAAGGGTGGGCAGTGGGGTCATATATGACAAAGCTCGGGGAGTCATGTCTGCTTTCCAGGGGCCCCTGTCTAGCCTTGGAGGATGCATAGACCTGCCAAGGCAGAGAGAAGGGAAATGGCCTTGGGAAGCATGGCTGTGCACCTCAGTCCCCTGGGCATGCAGACCTAAGCACTGGTCCTGCTGGGAGTGCCAAGCCAGGCTGCACCTCTGTCCCCTGAGGGTGGCTGTGGATAGAGCATGGGTCTGCTGTCACTGGGGCGAAGTTCTGGAAAGCTCAGGGCCTTGTTGCTGTCAGCAGGATTGAGCCTGGGCATCTGCCTGGGAATATGTGACCTGTTGGGTGGTCTAGGAAGTGCATTGCTCTGAGCTGGTCTTCCTTTTTCACACTGTCTGAGCATACCTATTATGTTTTCTAATACCATGCCTTGCTTTCCCGCTAACCAGCCACACCTGGGTTCCTGTTCCGTGATTAACGGCTGATCAGGGTTAATGGGCATTATGTGGAAGAAGTTGTGTCCTTTCCCCAAGGGGGTACATGCTGGAAATGTCAGATCAGTACAGAGTGCTCATGATTTTTGGCATGAGTTTTTTCCACCTACATTATTTATTTAATATTTTTCTTAAAATACACATACTTTAAAAACCAGAGAAAGTGGGCCTCATCTATTTTAGTATGTTATGCTAAGCAGTAACATCTATGAGACCACAGGTCTGTTGCATGAGTTCTGTGTTTTCTAATGTACATTCAGGTAAATAACTATTAAAAATGTTCATTATGTATATTAATACCCCCTTAGACAAATACAGCCTTAGATTTGTGGATTCAGGGAGGAAATACCATATAGTCTTGAATCTAATCTGTAGCCTTTCTCCCATGAATCCAGTCTGCATGCCATTCTGATCCACATCTGATTTTGTAGCCCTTGAGAACTGTTGAGATAGTGTGGGTTAGATTTGAGAATATGTGGTAGTCTTGGGGCAGGTGCTGCCTCATAACCCTATAAAGGGGAGGAAAAAACTTTTTACCCCTACCCACTTACGTTTAGTGGCTATGGCCTGCAACTTAAATTGACAAAAGACAGTTAAACAGAAGTGGCTGGGTTGTTAAAGGGTTAATGTCAAAGGCTTATGTACTTAATTTAGTAGGGGATAGAGGGGCAGGAGGGGCTGGGGTTTAGCTCGGTAGAGCGCAGCTCTGCACTTTTTGAGGTCCATGGTTTGATCCCTGGCACTGCAAAAATGGGAAAAGGACATGGCAATCCACTCCTGAAGCAATCCCAAAACTGTCAGCCATTGAAAACCCTAGGAGGTTCACTATACGTCAGACCTAACTTGAGGGCACCTAACAACAACAACAACAATAACAACAGAGGGGCAGAAAAAGTTTCCGTGGGAAGAGCAAACAGGTTTCTGTAGGAAAGGCAGATAGATTTTTGGGAGAATAAATGAGAGAAAGTTTGTGGTAATGTCCATTCGCACAGGTATGAGTAGTCTTACTGTCTATGTCAGGACCATAAAACTGTCCTGGAGAAGGGAATGGGTGGGTTTTATTTCTCTTCTGTCTTCTGGGAGTAGATGCTTCCTACAGAAGGGATTTATGACACCCTTATTTCTCAGAACTTACTGCCTTTCATCGCACAGGAGTTCCAGGAAGGCTTCTTTCTGCATCTGTTGAATCTAAAATATCTTCGCCTTGAAATAATTTTTATACCAAGTCTAGGGTTCTGACTGAGTCCCCACAGTGGTACCAGAGTGGTCATCCTGGCAGCTGCTTGAGAGATGGTGATAGATAAGGGAGTGGAACAATAAACACAGCTGGGGGTGTAGCCCAGTGTTAGAGCATGTGCTGAACATGACCAGGCTCTGGGTTCAATTCCCAGTACAAAGAAACAAACAAGAACGCCAACATGAAAACTTGTGCAGACCCTCGGCTGGGCTCACCATCCTTCTCAGCCTCCACTGGCAGTGACAGGCAGAGGTTGTAGAAAAATCTCCTAGTGTTTAAAGCGAGTAGAGAAATTCAGTCCAGCCAATGTAATTTGCCAATCCCTTTATTATTCTTGCTGATAATAAGCATAACATAGATTTATTTTTAAAATGTAAGTACACTCCAAACGCATAAAGAAATTAAAATCATGTGTACCATTACTATGTATAGATAGCTATCAATGTTTTTATGTTTTACTATCTAAATGTACAAACAAGATTTCAAAACATTGAGATCACATTGAATATATAAAGTTTTCTTCTTAATAATATACTATGAGCATCTTTCCACTTCCTTAAATAGTCTTCAAAAACCAGATCACTAAAGGTGGCTTACCACGTGGCTATATGACCACACGGTCATCAGTTTGTCCTATTCTCTCCTGCAGATATAAAGGGTGTGAACATTTTTGCTATTCTAAGGAAAGAGGCCCCCACATGTCTGTCAGCTTGTCATGCTGTGGGGGCTTGTGTGTTACTGTGATGCTGAAAGCTATGCTACTGGTATTTCACATACTAGCAGGGCTACCCATGGTGAACAAGTTTCAGCTGAGCTCCAGTCTAAGACAGACTAAACCCACTCCCAAAACAATTAGTCATTGAAATCCCTGTAAATTGCAGAGAAACCCTGTAAAATATGGTGCCAGAAAATGAGCCCCCTAGGCTGGAAGGGATTCAAGAGATGACTGGGGAAGAGTTGTCTTTTCAAAGTAGAGTGGAGCTTAATGACAGGAATGGAGTAAATCCCCGGGGACCTCCTTTTGCTGACGTGGCACAATTCAAAATGAGAAGAAACACAGTGTCTGCAACAATGGTCTCAAACATAGAAAGATCATGTGCATGGGACAGTGTTGCATAATATTTTGTTCTGTTGTCCATAGGGTGGCCATGAGTTAGACCTGACTTGATGGCACCTGACAACAAGTAAAGAAGTGTGCATGTGCTTCAGCAGATGCTTTGTGGGTACCTTCTGGTACTACCAGGGAGGAAAGAGATGGAAGGTGAGTAACTACGGAGCCCAACTCACTGCCTGCATAAGAGGGGCAGACCTATGACAAGTGGCTTTAGGGGAAAGTGTTCATCTTCAAAGCTCCCAGCTTTGGGTGAGAGGCTGGGAGGGGAGCCAGAGGACAGAAAGGTGAAAGTAAACCTTCATACTGGGGCGGAGGAAAGCCTGGGTGCTCTGCCCCTGGGCATCTGTTCACAGACATGGGGGTCTTTGTTCTGCCTGGCCACAGGCAGAGAAGGCCCAGCTTCCTAAGGTTCCTGTAGTCCCATGGGATTGGGCAACCAGGTGCAGAGATGGATACTTGTCTGTTTCCACTTTTGCAATCACCTCTTGCCTCTTCCGAGCTGTCACTGATCACCACTTTTGTGTTGGGAGGTTGCTGATGACAATACCCATGGAGACTTCCTGCCTCTAAAAGACAGGTCCGTCCCATACTGAGAGCCAGGCACTGGGGAGGGGTTGCCTTTGGCCCCTGCCCTGTGCTCAGTCACTGGAAGGGCTCACCTGGCTCCAGCTCTCTGTTCTGATCCCAGGAGGTGGGGGGTGATGTACCATCAGGCTGACCGGCGAGCTGCTGCGCATCAGACTTGGCAGAGGCATGTCTGGGAAGACAGGTGTCGGTCCTTCCTGAGGGCCCAGGCTTGCGGAGGCTGGCGAGCTGGCAGGGAACAGGGCCTTTTGTGGAGAAAGGAGCACGTGGCTGCCTCAACTTCCAGGAACTTCTAAAGGAGAAAACTTTTATGGGGACAAATTGAAAGGGAGAGGAGCCTGTTGAGGCGCTTTAGGTCTCCCTTGTCCCCCTGCCAGCTCAGTGGTGCCCCTGGAAGTTCAATAGTCAAGCTCTATTGGCTCTAGAGTTTTAATGAACTTTGGTTGGGAGACATGGCTTCAGACTTAGCTCACGTTAGCATTGCTGGCCTGGAAAGATCTGTAGCATGGGATGGTAACAGGGCAAGCAGAAAGTAGATTCACTGGGGCCCACAGTCCTAGGTTCAGATCCCGGCTATGCCATTTACTGCCTGAGTGAGCCTGAGTGAGTGTCTGCTCTGTCCCTCAGTCTCCTCATCTGTAATCCCTCCCACAGCCAGCGCCTCAGAACCTGGAGAAAATGTAGCAGGAGGGCCAGGTGCCAGCCTGAGCCTTGGCCACATTGCAGGACAGGAAGTGTTTATGTATGTATTTTTTAAATAATCTGTCTACTGCATGGGGAATAGATGATCAGGGGCTACATACGAGCAAGGAGACCAGTCAGGCAGCTCTGTGGAAGTCCAGTGAGGGACTTAGGAAGAGAAGAGGAACAGCTTTAGGCCCTCAGCCAGTGGCTGTGGGGCAATTGTAAGCCAGGCACTCTGCTCTGAAGTGATTGGACAAGTCCTTGCCCTTGAGAAGTTCATGGTCAAGGGGAGGCTGTAGACCCACAAACATGTAAAAGGGACAGAGCCTGGGCTAGAAGGAAGCAGTCCCCAGGTCAATGCATTCCAGCTTCAGAGAGTGGATGCTAGACTTGGGGGGGCCCTTCTTTCTCCCTCATTTGTCGTCACCTCATGAACCCCTGGCTTCTGCCTCCAGGGTCTCCTCCAGCCTCGCTTGTCCAATACTTCTCATGACCACGTTCAGTGAACGATTACTCTGGCTTCTTATCTTCGACTTTGCAGTTGCGTTCAACAATGCTGACCACTTCCTCCTTTAGAAGAAACCTCCTCCCTTGTGTTGGGTGACAACACTCTCTCCTCCTCCTTACCTTCTGGACGGTCCCATCTCATTCGCCTTGGCAGACTTCTCCCTCTCATCGGGGTGGGCTGGTCCACCTGGCTCCCACTGCCTCCCTGCTGGGCACACTGCTCTTAGGCTCAGGCGTATTTTTCAGTGGCCTACTTAATACCTCACAGACAGCTAAACCCAACACTTAAAATTCAATCCCTTGATTTCTTCCCCTAAGTTTCCTCTCCCCAGTTCTTTCCAATTTCAGCAAATACCGCTGTTACCGCCTGTCCCATTGCAGGAGCCAGAAGTTTGGAATTTGCCTTTGACTTTGCTTTCATCTTTACAGCTCCCATCTGGTTAAGCAGCAAGTTGTCCCCAATATATATCCCAAGTCCTAGCCTGCCGTTCTCTGCCACCGAGGGCAGTGTCCTCCCTCACTGGACTTCCACAGAGCAACCTGACTGGTCTCCTTGCTCATATGTAGCCCTTGATCATCTGTTCCCCATGCAGTAGACAGATTATTTAAAAAATACATACGTAAACACTTCCTGTCCTGCCATTTGCCCCACTTGAAATGCACCTTGTCTTGCCTTTGTGTACTTGGTAGGATCTGGTTGCTGCTGCTTCTCCTGTCCCTAGACTGTTGTTTTCCCTTCCCTGGCCTGCTGTCTGTTCCCAAAACATGTGGAGGCTTTTCCCACCCCAGATAAGGAATTAGGCCCTGACTGGCCCCCTCCACCTAGATATAAGGGATCTCTATAGAGGCCTCCCCTGACCTCCCATCTTGCTGCCTTCTCTGATTTCTCTCCACTCCTTCCTCCCTAGAATTCATCACAATTTGTAAGCAGCCATTGATAAATTAGCCTGCCTGCTTTCTCCCTGATACTGGATTGGAAGCTCTCTGAGTACAAGGGTCATGTGTTTTATTCCTGATGGCTCTGCAGTTTCTAGCAGAGAAGCCACACAGCAGGTGCCAGCCTGAGCCTCGGCCACATTTCAGAGGCACCCAGGAGGCTGGGGGCTTGAGAGGAGGGGCTGCTTAGAGGTCTTTACCTTCTGTTTTACCCAGCTGCAGGGAGAGTTGTGAAGTCCCAAGTGCAGGAGGAATTGCTTAGAAGAGAGAATGAGCCAGGTTCCTCTGACATTGAGTTTGAGGTGCATGCGAGATAAGCCTGCAGCAGAGAAGGCGATGGTAGCTGAGGCTGGAGAAGAGGTGGATGGTGAGAGCAGAAAATGACACAGTGAGTACAACTCTGCAGTAGCCTCAGTCTAACGCTTGTGGACACTGCAGCCTGTGTCCTGAGGGCTTACGTGGAGCTCTCAGCTGTGGGGAATGGACAGTGGTCGATTCCTGTGCTCAGAGGCTCTGAGTTTGAACGCCAGCTTTGTGACTTCCCAGTTGGGCAACCCTGAGTAGGAGCTTCACCTCTCTGAGCCTGCCTGCAGATCTGGAACTGTGTAATCAGTGTAGTGATGCCTCAGGAAACAGGTGCAAAAACTGGTTAAGGAGCAATTGGGGGACACTTTGTAACAGCAAGGCAATTATGTCAGGTGTCATTATTACCACTGACATGAGATGTAGCCATACAAAATTGGCATTACCACATGTGAAAAACAGAAAAAGAAGTCTCCTGACTTGGGGTCTTCCTGTCTCCCCCTGGGTACCCTGCAGGAGACTGAGCTGGAGCAGAAGCCCAGAGAGAAGGGAGGCTCACAACCAGGCCCTCCATGTGGGAGAAGCCTGTCCAGGCCGTGGCCAGTTCTGTCTGGGCCTGAGTCACAGGGAAGGGGCCTCTGGGGAGCAGGGGGGCGCGGAAGGGGCCAGCAGGTATTGGAGCTGAGAGTGAAGGCTCTTGTCTTGTGGGCAGGAAGTGTGAGGTGCTGAGCAGCTCTGAGCACAGGGGAGCCCTGGGGAACAGGAGGGGTGTGTGTCACTGTGGTGAGGGGAGCGGAAGTCGGAAGCCCGGCGTCACATTCGCGGGCAGACGACTGCAGCAGGAAGTGCTCCTGGGGCCAGGGGGCCCAGGACAGCTCCCCACTTTTGGGCTCTTTGGAGGTGAGCCAGGTGGGCCTGCCTGGGGTGGGGCTGGGAGGACCTGGGGAAAACCAGGAATGTGAGAGCCACGTGGGGGCCCTTGTGGCAGAAGCTGGTGACAGGTGGGCAGGAAGGAGGCAAGGATTTCGGGCCCAGGGCACCTCGGGCCTGTGCACCTAGGGTGTGCCCGGCCTTATTAGACCCCAGCCTTCCCTCTTCTCTTAGAGCCCCTCCCCCCTCAGCCTCCCCCCTCCCTCCCCATCTGGCCTTTCTCCAGTGCCTTCCTGTCTCCCCCTCCTGCCCTCAGAGTTACTAGGGGCCTGCAGTAGTGGAGGGTAAAGGGGCCGAGGGAGCCTCCCCAAATCCTGGGAACTGCTGTGTCTGAGGCCCTCAGCGTGTGTTGACCTTAGACCCTGGAGGGAGGGTGTCCCAGCAGGCCTTCATGCTGTGGTAGCTCTGGGTGCGGTCCATGCAGGAACAGAGACTCAGCCTCCGCCCCAAGAGGGCTCCCAGCTCCACCTTGCACTCCAGGCCCTACTTGGAGCCAGGCTGTGGTTAGAAGAGGGAGCCCTCCCTCCCTGAGTAGCTCTGGGTTAAGTCTGTTGTCCTATGTGCAAGAGGAACAATGTCACTATCAAAAGTGTCCCTGTTTGAGACACCATAGGTCCATTAGTGGCTGTTGTTACTATGATGGTGAATGGAAGTTTGGGGAGGGAAGGCCGCCCGCCCCTGCTCCCTTATTCTTGGGCCTAAATCCCACCGCTAGAGACACTCTTCTCTCCTCTGCTTGAAGGCTGGAAAGGACACCTCTCATCAGCTGATCCTAAGTATCCTTCAGGACCTTTGGACCTAAGCCAGGCTAGAAAGGTTGGGTCCTAGGTGGGTCTGCCCCGCAGCTTCCTGGGGTGGCAGAGCATCACATCCTACACTGCTGTGGGTGAGGAACCTTAGCATGGGGTTAGAGCTCCACTGCAGGGGTGAGAGGACAGAGGGAGGTCTAGCCTGGGCCTCCCAGGGGCCCTTGACCTCCCCAGGCTGCAGCTGTTCTGGGGCTCTTTGGTGCATATCCCCCTCCTCCTCCCTTCCTGAGCCCCAGCTGGTTTTACCATAGGGCCCCCCCTCCAACCACATTTGCATGAAGGACAGGATGTGGGGCCTTCCTCAGTCAGTTCCTAAGATGCTCAGGGCCCAGGTCTGGGCAAAGGGCTCTACCCTGCGGCCCTAGACCTGGAAAACCACTTGCAGCTCCTTCACCCAGAGACAGGTCTAACCTGGCAGCTGCCTGGGCTGCACAGGGACAGGACGGCTTACCTGGACAGGCAGGAGCCTCCATGTATTTTCCATAGGAAGAGAAACGTTTCCAGGTTTTGCTGCAGGTGGAAGCTTAAAAGGGAAAAAGATAGGCACACACTGTAGACAGACAGTGCAATCCGAATCCCCCAGGAGGCCAAGGGCTGAGGCTGTGCGGGTCTTGCAGAGCTCGACAGGGTTGTTTGTGTGCTTTTGTTTATTTTGGCTTCTCTGAATGAATGGCTGGGCCACAGAGGACATGACACTTCTTTTTCTTTTTCTTTTTTTGCAGTATTTGGGGGTTGGACCTAGGGCTTCACACATGTTAGGCAAGTGCTCTACCACTGGGCCGCACTTCCAACCCCTTTTTAAAATTTTTATTTTGAGTCAGGGTCTTGCTAAGTTGTACAGGCTGCCTCTGGCCTCGAACTTGTGATCCTCCTGCCTAACCCCCGCCCTGAGTCACTGGGATCACAAGCGTGTACCATGGTGCACAGCAGTACATGACACTTCTTTTTTTCTTTTTCTTTTTTCTTTTCTTTTCTTTCTTTCTTTTTTTTTTTTTTTTTTGGTGTGTATGTGTGGTAATGGGGGTTGAACCCAGGGCCTCACGCTTGCATGCTTTGCAAGTGCTATACCACTGAGCTGCACCCCCAGCCCATTTTTTTACTCTTTTGGGACAGGGTCTTGCTAAATTATGCAGACTGCCTCTAGTCTTGAACTTGCGATCCTCCTGCCTCTGCCTCCTGAGTCACTGGGATTACAGGTGTGCACCATGGTGCCCCCCTACATGACACTTCTTAAGCCCCTCAAGGGTCAGGCCCAGCACTCAGACCCGTTCTCGTTATATAGCAGACCTGCTGAGTGGTCTTACTCATCCGATTCCCTGTTTTCCAGATAAGGAGCCTGGTGGAATTTGCCTCAGTCACTGGCTAGGCAGGATGTAGTGTTAGAAAGTAAGTCCAGCCTCCAAGCTTGTCAGTTCTGCATCCTCACCCTGAAGTGAGAAAGGAGGGGCCTCAGTCCAGGGCACCCACCGATGTCCCCTCTCCTCGGGGCAGCTCATCTCCTGCCTCTGCTGGACCTCCCCATTGTTCAGCCCAAGTACAAGGCTGTATGCCCAAGCAGAGGGTAAAAGCAAAGCCACTGTTGGAAAGTCACACCCAAGTGGCCCTGGGCTCCCTCCTGTCCTCTTGAGATCAAAAAGAAACTGCCTTGAGACCAAGGGGTAGGGTGGGGTGGGAGGGCCTCATCTTCCTGGTCCTCCAGCTGTCACTTTCTGTGTCCTTTGCTTCCCACCAGCTGGATGCACAGCTTAACCCCTGCACTATTCTTCACAAGAGCTATTCCCCTGCACCCCATGGTGAAAGCTCCTGGAACTGTAGTCAGCTGAGCATAAGATGGGAGGCTGGTGGGGACAAAGGAGCCACACTGCTCTCTCTTCCTGCTCCCCCACCTCTGCACTCTTGAGAGGACCACTTCTTTTTCCTGGATTCTGCAGGCCATTCCACATCTCCCAGACCATGTCCTTAGACTTCCTGAGCTATCACAAGCACTCAGAAGGGCCACTTTATTTTAGAGGAAACAGAATCCACTTGATGAGGCACATGACATATTCTTTTATTGCTGAATCCCTTTCTCCCAGCTTTGTTCTGTACCTGAGAGAGATTTCAGAAGATAGTTTACTAAACACTAGGGTGCAGGAAAAAAGCACGCCAAGACAATTCTAGATATATGCATGAGACGTGGGCTCTGCTCCCCTGTTCCTGGCCTGCCACTGTCTAAGAGTGCCATCCTTCCTCCAAAAGACAAAGGCTGGTCTCTGTTCTCACCCAGGTGGCTGCAAGTGACCGTCAAAAGTGACCCCACCCTTCAGGCCAGTGGTCCATTCGGTGAGGAGCAATTAAAAAATAAAGCAAAGAAGTAACACACGTCTCTTTCTGGACTTTATGAATGTCCAAGGGAACTGATTTGTGGGTGGAAAGACACTAATATTGAAGTGAGCTGTGGACCTGGGTTCAGACTCCAGCTCCCTTAATTACTAGCTGAGTTGCCTGCGGCAAATTTCCAAATCTCTCTGAGCCTTAGCTGCTGCTTCTTCTTCTTCTTTTTTTTTTTTTTTTTTCCCCTTTTTCTTGGAGGTTGAACCCGAGGGTCACACAAATTCTTTGCAAGTGCTCTACCCCTGAGCTGTACTTCAGCTGTACCTTTTTATTTTTTTTTGAGACAGGGTCTAAGTTACACAGGCTGCCTCTGGCCTTGAACTCGTGATCTTCCTGCTTCTGCCTCCTGAGTCCTTGGGATTACAGTGTCACTGTGTGCTGCTTCTTAGCTTCCTTCTTAGGAAGAAGAGGATGTTACCACTGACATCAGAGTGAGGGATGGAATGTAGTCAAGTTGATTTTAATTGGTTTAAAGGGTCTTGGCCCAGTCAAACCACAAACCTTGCCTGTACCAATGCACTGTCTGTGATCTTTGTCTAACTTGCTTCTCCTGCCATTGCCTGTGGCTTCCCTCCATTTCCCAGCTCCCTTCCCTGTCCAGGCCCTTCTGACTACAGAACCCAGAGATCTACACTATTTTCTCTGGTCTCTGGAACATTGTTGCAACTTCTCTGACTTTTTCTCCTCTGAAAAAAATCCAGTGAGGAACACAGAGTTTCTTCTGAGAAGACAAATCTAATATTCAGTGATGTCCAGCGTAGCCATTAACACATCCCTCTGTGGTGGCTTGGTGTATATATGTGTATGTAGGTAGCTATAAGTATGTATTTGCAAAGAGAGACACATGGGACTCCCTCTAGTCTTATCTGCCCCATTTCCATCTCCATTCCCAGCACATGGATTTGTCAAATGAGTTCTCCAGGAAGTATAGGTGAACTGATGTCATCCTGACAATGCTCTGGTGCCTGTGGCACATGAGGGTGGTGTGCGTTCAGATGCCGTGTGTGGGTTGGGGGATGAAGACAGGAGGAAGAATCACTCCCAAGAGGGCAGCCAGGTGGGCACAAACAGAGCAAGACTTAGCAGGGAGGGAGGGGGCAAGGGGAGGCAGCCTAGGGTCTGGGAAGGGAAGCAGGTGGGTAGAGCTGGGGTTGCCCATGTGTGGGCACCTGTAACCCAGGGGCTGTCCCTCTTCTCCCTCTAGCTCCTCATGGAGCATTTTCCCTAGGTGTTTCCTGTGTCCTGTGGACCTGAGGAGGCTGCAGCAGTGGGGCGCTTCACCTCCTTGTTCTCACATGGATTTTTCACAAGGCAGGCCTGGGGTGGGTGTTGTGATCCACAGGCATTGCTCGAGTGTAAACAGTGGGCTTGTATTAATTTCCCATCATTGTAACAAATATTCGAGATAATCAACTTATAAAGAGAAAAGTTTTATTCTTGCTCTCAGTTTTGGAAGTTCTAGTCCACGACTGGGGCTGGGGTTTAGCTCAGGTGGTAGAGTGCTGCTCCGTGCACTCTGAGACCCTGAGTTCGATCCCCAGCAACATAAAAATGGGAGAAGGACCCGGCAGCCCACTCCCGAAATAGTCAGCCATTGAAAAGCCTATGAATAGAAGAGAAGTGTTTCATTCCATTGTATATAGAGTCACTATGAGTCAGACCTGACTCAATGGTACGTAACAACAACAGTCCATAATTAACTGGCCCCAGTGCCTTGGGCCTGTGGCAAGATATCATATCATGGCAGGAGTATATGGCTGAGCAAAAACACTTACATCAAGGTCAGGGAGCAAGAGAGAGAAGAGACCATAGTCCCACCATCCCTCTTAATGGCATGCCCCCAGCGACCCAAGATTTCCCATTAGGCCCTGCCTCTTAAAGTTTCCCACCACCTCCCCATAGCTCCAAGCTGGGGACCAGGCCTTTAATACCTGGGCCTTTGGGGAACATTCCAGATCCAAACTGTAGCAGATCCTGTTGGAAGTGGGACTGTTGAAGGCCTCTTACCCAGAAAGCAGTGAGGATAGAAATGGCCAGGTACATAAGAGGAGCAAGGTAGCTGGTATTGCCCCTCCTTTTAGGGAGCAAACTCTATAAATCCTCAGCTTGTAGCTGGCTGTGGGGCATGTGATGGAGAGATGGACTGGAGAATATGAGTGGAAGCTTAGCTAAAATAGTTAGAAGAGTGACAGGCAAGACAAATTTCAATCAGTTTGGTTAAGAGCATCAAATACAGGATTGAATGCAGGAAATGGCCCCATCCTTCTGGAAGCTGACTAAATAGTAGAAGGTCCCTGAAGGCCGGTCAGGACCCTTTCCCATTGGGAGAAACTTCAGAATCAAGGACTGTCATTTAACAAGTCTAGGTTCATGTTATACTAAAAGTGAGGAATATGGGGTTGGGACAGAGGGAATGTTAAAAACCCAGATGGGGACTCTATTTTTGAAGGACTCTGATAAGGATGAGCTGGGATTTAGCTCAGTTGGTAGAGCTCCGCTCTGCAGTCTCTGAGGTCCTGAGTTCAATTCCCAGCACTGCAAAAAATGGGAGAAGGACATGGCAACCCACTCCCAAGGCAATCCCGAAACAATCTGCCGTTGAAAACCCTGAGGGTCGCTATGAGTCGAACACGACTGGATGGTTCCTAACAACAACAACAACTTATAAGGATACTTGGAAGATAAATAAGAAACTGACTTTCATATTAACCCTACCTCACTTCTCTCTGGAAACCTCAGACAAAGCCATGTCTTCGAGGTGACTAAACAGGTGGACTCCACCCTGACGTTGGTTTTTGAGCTCTGAGAGTTACTGTTGAGTGTCGAACAGTGGATCTGGCCTGGCCTGGAGTGACTTGTCTCATTCATTCACTGAGTCCATATTGTCAGGGAGAGGATTGAGCCCAGGGTCATGTGGTCATTCTCTATTGCCAGGCATGGAGAAATTGGCCCCCAGTGGGTTGTTATGTGTTGTAGGGGTAAAGCACCCCACCCTCTCACCATCTGCCTAGGGTAGTACCTCAGTTTGAGGTCTGGAGCCTGGGACAAGGACAGGCCATGTGGAGAGAGAGGCTGGTCCTGGGGAACACCACCTAGGCCGCAGTCCTCCTGGAATAGAGGGGAGGCTTCTATAGCTGGGAGAGGGCCGAGGGAGTCAGAGAGCAGAAGAGGGGTGACCTGGGGTCAGGTCTGGGCCTCCCTTCTCAGCTGTGGGGCGTGAAGCCATTCTCAGACAAGGACACCACAGGTTCATGCTGGCCAGCCAGGGCCCAGGTCGGGTGGGTGGAGGGTGAAGCTGGGCTTTGTTAACTGGTACACAGAAGGGGCTGATGTTCTTGGGTATCTGGAAGTCATGCATGGCTTTAGGTTAGGAGTGTGTGTGTGTGTGTGTTTATTAATACTCTTGTTCTCCAGGATATTTCAGGACAGTTTACAAGCACTTACGCAGTCTCTTAGGTATGAGTGAGGAAAGTGAGGCAAAGGGAAAGTAAGAACAGATGTGACAAGGCTGGGGGTGTGTTTAACACCAGAAGGACATGCCATCGGCCTGTGTACCTAACCCAGTCCTTCCTGGAGTCAGCCCCAAGAGGGAAACAGGTGACGAGTGACGAGTTTCACAATGTCCATGAGATAAAAACCAGCTAGTCACCCTGAGGAAGTGCTCAAGCAGCCGCCGTCCCCAGTGAGCATGAAGACTTGGGCTTCATCCCATTAGGGGCACCCAAGAAGTCCTGTGAATGATGCTGAGGGCAACTCTGAGTAGATATTCAGCCTGAGGCTCACATGGCCTGGCTTCGTGGTCTCCCTTCCACAAAAGGCAAGAACCTCCTCCCATGTGGCTCCGAGTTGGGATAGGAAGGTTGGAGCCTCTCCTTCTGTGAGGCGAGGCTGGGGCTGAGCTTAGTCGAAGGTCCCTCACTGCTTCTGCCTGGGCTAAGCTGCACCCCGTGTATGGCTGGCAAGGCAGCATGCCCAGCCTTGGGAGGGAGCAGGCTCCAAAGACAGGAACCGTGCCCAGTGGAAGTCAGGCAGGCTGCGGCCTTTCTCTCTGGGGCACTTGCTACTCCTGCGAGCCTATGGCCCTCCCCTGGCCTCTAGTCTGTGTTTGTTTTGCTCCTACATATTCTGCCTAATGCTGTGTCATTTTCCCTTTGCACTGCCTTCACGGTGCCCAGAGGCATTTCTGCTTTTGCTCCTATGGTCACCCTCCGTGGTCTCTGCATTCTCCCACCCAAATTCCCAAGAGAAGGGTCCGTTCCTGTTCTTTGGCTAAGCCACCTGGGATTCCTGCAGCCAACAGATGGGTGTCTTTGGGGCAGGCGCTGTCCTGGTGGCAGTTTGAGGTTGTCAGGTCAGATGGTGTATCTGTACACTCTTCCTGTGGCAGGGCTGTGAAGGAAGTGTCTCTTAGCAGTGGTCATATGTGACAGGCACTTAGAGTACGTGACACTCTGGACGTATGCTTCCAGGATCCTTGTCTAATCTACATTCACTTTGGACATTTCCAGGGTAGATGTGGATTCGGCTTGCCCCCTGGCCCGCGCTTCTCTGAATCCTAGAAATGGGATTGTGAAGACGGACACTCCTAGGGGTTCCTGCTCAGCTTCCACTCTGTGGATGATGGGTGACGACGCAGTCCTGGACCCCTCCCAGCCCGTGGAATTCCTTAACAACGACTTGGGTGACGGCCCTCAGCCACGGCCAGGAGCATGCCTAGGGGAAGTGTGCAGCCATCTGGGCCCTCCTGAGCCTGGTGGGGAGCATTCCTGGGCCTCTGACCCTCCTGAGCCCACCAGGCTTGATGTTGCTTGTTGTGGCTCTGGTGTGGAGCCTGCACATCTGGAAAGCTGCACTTCCCAGGGGCAGCCGACAGCATCGCTGGGGAACAGCTGCCCTGAGGGGAGCCCACGACAGCGCCAGAGCTCGTCCACGCAGGTGGTATTCTGGGCTGGCATCCTGCAGGCACAGATGTGTGTCCTGGACCTAGAGGAGGAGCTGGAGAAGACAGAAGGGCTTAAGGCAGGATTGAGGAGCTGCCTGCCCCCATCCCTCCTGGACCTCCCCAGCGATGCGGGCCTGAGCCCTAGCCAGCCCATGGAGGAGGACTCTGGGGATGATGACAGCAGGCCTGAGGATGAGGACCGGGCCTGGCCGATGGGGGAGACACCAGGCTCCTCCCCGGAATGGGGTCCCGAAGAGGAGAGTGTGTTCTTTGACAACCCCCTCTTTCTGGATAGCCCTTGCTCAGAGACCACTACTGCTGAGGAATGGTTTTCCATGGAGACCGCAGACTCCTGTGTGGACTCAAGGACTAGACCTGACAATCCGCAGACCCTGGAGCCTCCACTCCCAGAAGGCTCAGGGCCCTGGGAGCCAGGAAGTGAGCCTGGTTGTGGAGATGACCCCACTCCTCACAGTGGGCACATCACCCCTCCATTCCCTGTGCCTTCATACAAAACACACCCCCTGTGCTGGGCCTCTGGAGCTGCCGCAGAGGGGGCTCCCACAGCTGCTGGTCAGGAGGAGGGCCAGGTGGGTTTAGTTCCAGAAACCAGCCCAGGGCTGTGCTGGGGAGGAGCAGAGAGGGTCTCCCTTAGGGCCACCAGGCCCAGAACACTTCTGATGCTAGGGTTTGCGGGGATCTGGGTAATACAGCAGAAGATCAGGACAAGTGTGGCCTTCAGAATTATGGGACATTTTATCAATGCCAGGGTGTCAGCTGAACATCACAGCCATTAAATGCACAGATGGCGCCATCTCACCAGCTCAAGGGGCTCTGGCTAGATATGCTTGGAGAACAAGTGGCTCCTCCAATCACTGTGTATTCCAGACTCTCCTCGGATTCTTCCCTCCTACTTCTAAAACTGCTGCCGGACAGGCAGCGGCCCAGGCTGACCTCTGCCCCTAACAGCTGTCTATTTTAGGAGTCCTGTCCTCTCTTTTCTTGGGAGTTTCTACATTTTGTTACTTTGAGCTCCTCGTCTTTCATTCTCTCCCATCCATTGTCAATAGACCAAGCCCTTACATGGCAGGAGTTCCTTGGTATCAGCCAGCGGTGGGGACAAGTTATGCAGGACAATAGGGAGCACAGTTTTCCCAGGGAGTCCTCTGCTTTAGAGATAAGGGGACTCAAGATGGCAGAGTGAGGCTGTAACTTTCTAATCTCTCCCTTCCCAGGGAACAGTGGAGATCAGACAGGTTCTCTGGATCTTGCTCCAAGATACTAGAGCCTTTGAGAAGACTGAGAGCTCTGTAGTTGGAGCTGGGGGTATCCCCTGTTCTGGGAGAGCCCACCCAGCCCCAGGCCAGGGCCATCATTCTCCCTATAACCCAAGCCTCCCAGGTGGGCGTTCTCCCAGGCGGCTGCCTGGATAGGCTGAGAAGGGAGAGGCCTCCTGGGATGGGGGAGGAGCCATGTCCCTCTGGCCAAACCTCTCCTCTCTTCCCCCTTGTTCTCTCTGCCAGGCTTCTCTGGAAGACAAGCTTGGCCCTGCCTCACCTGCAGTACCCTGTGTGAACCAAGCATTGGCCTGGGAGACAGGACCCCTCGGATCTGGCTTCGGCCCTACCACACATCCTGTGCAGCCTTGGGCAAGTCACCTCCCCTTTCTGGGCTTCCTCACCTCCATCAGTGAAGGAAGACTGTGAACTTGTTGATTTCCAGCACTCCGGGATGGGGGTCTCCTCCTAGCCAGGATTCCTCCTGTATAATGAGGGCTTAGATTGGTGCCCTTGTGTCCTGGATAGAAGGAGGACTGGGGAAAGGGTTTTTTTTTTTGGAGGGGGGGTGGGTACTGGGGGTTGAATCCAAGGCCTTGCACTTGCATGCTTTGCCAGTGCTAGACCACTGAGCTGCACCCCCAGCCCTTTTTTTTTTTTTTTTACTTTTTTTTGAGACAGGATCTCGCTAAGTTACACAGACTGCCTCTGGTCTTGAACTTGTGATCCTCCTGCCTCTGCCTCCTGAGCCCCTGGGATTACAGTCGTGCGCCACCACACCCGGCCAGGAAGGGGTTCTGTATACTGCTAGCACCCCCTCTTCCCCACTCTCCTCTCTTGTCTCTAGGGCTTGTAGATGAGCCTGTGCCTCTCTCACCAGGCCCCACCTAGCCCTGAGGGTTGGCAGGCAGAAGAGGACCCTTCCTGGCCACAGGAAGCTCTTACCTCCCAGGACAGAGGTGAGACCCAATCATTGGGGTCTGAGAAATTGGATGGTGGGTGGCTTTGGGATTCAGAGTGGAGACAAAGGTGGTTCTTAAGTTTGTTGTATGGTGCTAGAGCTAGACAGATTTGGGATTAACTCTGGGACTTCATTGATACAATGAGTTTTTAGATACTTACAGAGTAAGTGAAGGAGTGTCCAAGGACCCAGCATCTCTGATGCCTGGGCCTTACTGGCTCCGCCAAGGTCCGGAGCCCTGCATGGTCTCAGGGATAGAGTCCTGGGAGCCACTGCCTTGTGTGGGAGAGGTGCCTGCCCAGGCGTAGGGACAGGGCGTGCTGCCCAGCCCCAGGGAGGCACCACAGAAAGGGAGGTCAGGAGGTGGCAGCCAGCTGCTCTGCCTTCTGCCCTGAATCTGCTCACTCCTGCTCTTCCTCAGATGAGGGGGATGTTGAGCAGCCCCAGGAACCTGTGCCCTGCACCTTGGCCCCCAGCTCCTGGGGGAGCCCAGCCTCTTCGAGGGAACCTAGCAGCCCAGAGTCTGAGGGCAGAGGCCTCGGCCCCAGACCCAGCCCCACATCCTCCCAGGAGGGCAGCCCGCAGCTCCAGCGCCACAGCCTTGGCATTTTTCCCAAGTGGCCACTGGATTCTTCACACTCTTCATTCCTGAAGCCGGATGAGGCAGAGCCAAGTTTCTTGAAGACAGAAGAGGCAGGGGAGGCCCCAAATGCAGGTCAAGAAGTAAAGAATGAAAGCATAGCCTGGACTATAGAGGCTATCGGTGCCCAGCCTGCAGTTCACTTGACTTCTGCAGAAGGGTGAGTTTCAGACTAAGCAGCTCCTGGTCTGCTAATTATGGTTGCATTTAAGCACACCCTGGTCTGTATAGAGAGTGAGAAATACACATTGGGATTTAACATTCTAATACTTACCACAGCCTCCATATTATATGGATTATATAAGATTATGTGATGAGGCCCTGTACAGTTTTGATGAAGACTGTTGTTGTTGTTGTTGTTAGGTGCCATTGAGTTGGTATCCGACTCATAGCGACCCTCATAGGGTTTTCAATGGCTGACTGTTTCGGGATTGCCTTGGGAGTGTGTTTCCAGGTCCTTCTCCCATTTTTGCGGTGCTGGGAATTGAACTCGGGTCCTCAGAGACTGCAGCGCAGCGCTCTGCCAACTGAGCCATATCCCAGCCCTGATGAAGACTAGAGAGTTTTAAATCACAAGAAGCTAAAAAGCAGACAGTCACACATGTGGAGGCAGGATTTGAGTGTGCAGAGGCAGGACCATGAGAAATGTACCCAGCTGGACAACAGGGGAGGAGGAAGGGCAGGAGGTATTAAGGAAACCTGACCAGGACTGTGTACAGGCTTGCAGGGGATCAAAGGCTGGAGCTTGTGAGTGGAGATTACAGACTGTTTTTAACCTGAGGATGTAACTGAGAGAAATTCACCAAAGAGCTCATGCCCAGGATGCTGGCTGGGATCTCACCAAGGGGAGGTTTGCTTGGGACTGAGAGACTGGATCTTGGGGACCCTTACAGGGTCTGCAACCTCAAAACTGTGGCCCACATGTGGGAATAGGCCAATGGGAGACCAGCCTGGATGTCTGCTTGGCTCAGGGTACTGTGGCAGGACTTCCAGCCCCTGGAATGTCTGCATGAGAAAAGGGGTTTTGTTCTCTGGTTGGCTGAAGGGGGTCATATAGCAGACAAGGAGGGCCAGTGATGGTGCAGGTCATGGACCTCATGATGTGGTAACTGGAGGGTGAACCCCACTCCCATATCAGTGTTCTTGAGGGATGGCAACAGAATGTCAGTCAGGGCTATAAACCCAAGAACCATCTTCTTTATGCATCTGGAAACTACACCACCCTGGAACTGTTCAGAGGCTGGGTAAGCAGAGGGGTCTCAGCATCTGCATGGGGAGGTTCACGATACCAAAGATAAAGTACATCCAACCCCCAACAAAATGAGTCAGTCCACCTGAAATGACAACCATATTTTCATAGTTAATAAGGAAAAGAGGTTAGTTGGGTTTTAGTTTGCTAATGACATTAAAACCTTATGTAAATGAGTTTATTTAATCTTATTTAACACAATGGAAGGAGTTTAATTTTCCTAGCACAAATTTGCTAGCCTCTTTCATTTATGCTTGATTTTCACAGTGAGATCATAAAGATCATTTAAAAAAAAATACAGTTCCATTGAGATATACACATATTCTCGAATCTAATCTGTACCCTGTGAACAGTTTTGTGGCCACGTGCTGTTAGTCAGGCAAGCCTATGAATGACAGAATGAAATACTACCTGATACTGTGCCATGCACACAATCTTTATATATTTGAACCCATTGTTTCTTCTCATTTTGAATCATGATATATCAGCAACTGGAGGTCCCAGGGGCTTTATTCCACTCCCATCATTAAGGTCTACTCTACTTTGACAAGGCAACTCTTCCCCAGTCATCTCTGGAATGCCTTCTGGCTTGGAGGGGCTCATTTTCTGGCACTGTATTTGACAGTGCTTCTCTGCCATTCATAGGGTTTTCAATGACTAGTTGTTTCAGGAGTGGGCTGCTGAGGGCTTCTCCCTAGTCTGTCTTAGTCTGGAAGCTCAGCTGAAACCTGTCCCCAAGGGTGGCCCTGCTGGTATCTGAAATACCAGTGGCATAGTTTTCAGTGTCAAAACAATATGCAAGCCCCCACAGCATGACAAGCTAACAGATGTGTGTGTGTGTGTGGGGGGGGGGGGATCAACAGTTTTTAAGGGCCACAAAATCAGATACAGATTAGAATCACCAGTGGATTGGATTTGCAGTTGAGAGCTGGGTGGAGAGTTCTTCCTTTGAATCCAGTCCACACTCAGTTCTCCTCTGCATCTGATTTTGTAGCCCACAAGCACTGTTGAAAGGGTGCAGATTAGATTGAAGAATATATGGTAACCCATCTCCCATTACACCTGCTGCCATAGCCCTGTGGCATCTGATCTCGGATCTTGGAAGCTAAGCAGGGTCGGGCCTGGTTAGTACTTGGATGGGAGACCACCTGGGAACACCAGATACTGTAGACTTGGGAGAAGGACCTGGAAACCCACTCCCAAAAATCAGTCCGCCATTGAAAACCCTATGAATAGCAGAGAAGCACTGACAAAGTGTTTCACCTGTTGTACGTAGGGTTGCTATGAGTCGGATACCGACTCGATGGCACCTAACAACAACAGCAACAACAACATCTACCATTACAGTTCACCCACTTAAAGTGTACCATTTCATGACAATTTATATTTGCATAGTGGTTTTCCTTTCCCAAAGCATTTCCCCACGTAGACATTATTTTAGTAACAGTGCTGTTGATTAGGTCATCTTTCAAAACATATTTTAGAGTTTCTTTCATCAGTTTATATAATTCAAATAATTCTCTTCAGATGTGATAATTATGTCATCATTTTATTTCCTTCTCTTCATTTGTCTAGTGGACCAAATCTTGCAGTTGCTCCTTTGTCAGTGACTGTCCATGTGATTCCTGGCATCTTCCAATGTCACTTTTGTGGACTTTGTGAAATCCTGCGTGTTGTTGCAAGATTTGTAATTTCACTTTTCAGTTAGTTTCTATTGTGTTTATCCTGCATTATGGGATGCTTAGGAGGTTTGAGAAGCAGAGATGTTTTGAGCAAAGGATAGACCCATTCCAGTTAAGTGAACAGAGCTGATGAGGGAAATCTAATAAGTGGTCGGTTTTTCTGTGACTATTTCCATATTATGAGACATTTTCCCTGTACAGCGCCCTAACAATAGTAATTTAGATAGTGAATATGTAAATAACTAGGATACCCCACACCTAGTTGTTGTGTTGCAAGGTAAACAGTAGAGGTGGCTAGAGATGAGATTGAGTGACTTCTGGAGTCATGGTGTTAGCCTCTGGTAGGGTTTGCCTGGCCTGGTTTGTATCCATCATAGGTCACCAGCCAGTTTCTTTGTGTTAAGAGCTTCTAGGCAGGAACAGGGAGCACTGGAAACCTTCTCTTTTCTCCTGCTAGTTGTGCCACTCCTACAGCCAGTCTTCTACCTGTTTTCAGCCCGTCCTTACACCATGGTTGACTCCAGAGCTGAGTGGAAGCAGGACCTGAGGCTAAGGGGAGAGAAGGGGCATGGGAACATATGGCAGTGGCTGCAGGGGAGAGAGACAGTTCCATCCCAGTGTCCACTTGAGATGAGATGAGCTTGGAACCTCCCTGCGGTTTACGGAGGAGGTGAGGGGCACCAGCTCCTCTCCAGTCCTGGAGGTCTTTATGAGAACCTCCTCTCTGAGTTCCCCAGGCCAGGCTGGCTGTGACACTGTCTCCCTCTGGGAGAGTCCCCAGCTCCTCCAGGTCCCTGCATTCAAGGCCCAGGAGCTCCAGCTCCACAGCTGGCCTGCCAGGACCCTTGACATAGAACCTCTGGGCACCCATCCCGAGGGCGAGTCTGAGGACACCAACGGACTCTTCCAGGCTTCCAGAGAGCCCCATGCCCCAGGAACAAGCCCCAGAGGAAAGCCAGAGATCACCACCTGGGGACGAGCTGGCTAATGGCATCAGGAACGACAAAGCGGCCTGGAACTTGGCCTCACGCCTCTATCATCTGGATGGCTTCCGGAAGTCTGAAGTGGCAGCCCACCTGCAGAAGAAGTAAGGGGCTTTGAGCAGGAGCCAGGCTCACGGGGTAGGCAGGACAGGGAGAAGTACAATGCGCCCCTTCCCCTGGTCACCTGTTGCCTTCCCTGCCTGGTGGCCCCTCTGTCCCCCTCCAGTCCCATCACTGCCTCTCATTCCATCATCCCCATCCTGGCTCTGCCCCTCTCCCATCCTGAGCCTTTCCCCCAACCCCTGGCCACCCCTGCTGCTTCCTGTCAGTCACTCTGAATCACCTCTTGTCCATACTCTCGATCTCTCCTGCCATGAGTAGATCTAGCCTTGTTTCCTGCCAAGATGCCATGTAGTCCCTTCCATGTACCAGTGGACAGTGGACAGCAGTCTGGGCTCCTGCTGCCTTCTTGCCCTCTGGGGACCTGGAGTCCAGCCTGGCTGTGCCTCTCCCTTCTCCAACTCCTGCCACATCAGGCCCCATGAAGTGTGCAGCCCGAGAGGCCCGTCTGCACCTGCAGCCCGGCCTGGCCCTGGCTCAGCCTTCACCCCTGATTCCCTCTGCAGCAATGACTTCAGCAGCGCCGTGGCTGAGGCGTACCTGTCCTTCTTCCAGTTTGGAGGCCAGAGCCTGGACCGAGCCCTCCGGTAACACCTCAGGCCCTCTCTGGGGAGGCTGTGGAGGAGGGATGGATGCAGGGCAGTGACCCTGGAGGAAGCTGGGATCTGGCTGGCCGAGAGGTCCTGGAGCTACATCCCAGCCTGGCTCTGTCCTTGACTCTGGCCCTCCCTGGCAGGGGCTTCCTCCAGGCCCTGGTGCTCAGCGGGGAGACTCAGGAGCGGGAACGGATCCTCTACCAGTTCTCCAGACGCTTCCATTACTGCAATCCTGGCGCCTTCCCCTCAGTAGGTAGGGAGGGCCTGGCCTGAGGGCAGAGCAGGGGGACTTTGAGGACAGCAAGGCAGTGAGTGGCCCTGTGTCTGCTCAGACTCAGAATTCACTGGGTAGCAGCTGCAGGGAGTGTGTTTGGTCTGTGAAGAGATGGAGGTGGGGGTCGCCCTGCCTGGTGTGGGCCGAGGATATGGAAGTCTGAGTTCCAGTGAGCTTTCCACTTGCCTCTCTCGGACAGATTCCATACACACCTTGACCTGTGCGATTATGCTCCTTAACACGGACCTGCACGGACAGGTAAAAGGTGGAGTGAGCTCTGGTGGATCCGAGGCAGGGGTCAGGGTTGGGGGCTGGATTGTGGGGGAGGGGAGAGAAGACCAGCAGCCTGGGATGGGGCAGGGCAAGTCCCTGGGGCAATGCAGGCCTCGGGAGCTGGGGGAGGTTCCAGAGTGGCTGCCTGGAGGTGTATTCTGTGGCCTAGGGTGCTCAAGCTGTCCTGGTTCCTTCCATGGCCACAGAACATTGGCAAGAGCATGAGCTGCCAGGAATTCATAAACAACCTGAATGGCCTGCGGGATGGCGGGAACTTCCCCAAGGAGCTGCTGAAGGTAGGGCCTTCTCGCTGCCCCTGGAGCCTTGGTTCCCTGTCCCACAGGGAATGTGCAGCTCAGGCCTGGCTCTGCTGAAGTACCCTAGACAGGACAGAGTTCACCTGTGCATCCCTGGCTGGCAGTGCTGGTGGCTGCTTGGAATTTGTTATCTGTGCAGCTTCCCAGTCCTGGACCTACTGAACCCCACTTCCGGAGCCTGGGGCTCTTCAAATGTTTCATTACATTTCCAAGAGATTTCTACCTCCTTTCAAGTCTGAGAAGCGCTGGCTTATTGGTTGTCTGAGTGGCTGAAAGGCAGTTTCATGTGGTAAAGACCTGGAGTTCAGAGTTAGGAGCTGGGTGTTTCTGGCTTGAATTCTAGTCTTAGGTAATATACTCCGTAGCCAACTCAAGCTCCTCCTGGGGCAGTAACCACCTCACAGAGGCATCAAGACAAAATAAAAATTTGTCAAGGGTGTAGTACAGTGCCTATCACACAGCGCGTGCTTCATGAGCAATTAGATCATTGTCTCTTTCATTTCTTCAGTGACCGCTTACAGAACACTTACTATGTGCCAGAAACCTTGCTAGGCACTTCGAGGCCTATAAAAGCAAGCAACATACCTTTATATTAATACTATTTGTTTCAAAATTCCAGCACATCATTCATTTGTTGCGGAGGGTTATTCAGCTAGGATCCTTCTCTGTCAGATCTCTCTGAGCAGGACGGTACATGGGTGACTTATGTCCCCTTCAAAAGGACTTGTTTGGGCCTCATTAAGCTTGTGCATGGCAGGGACTTGGCTGCCTTCATCGCCTTTATGTCTCCAGTACCTAGTACAGAGCCTGACCCATGAGAAAAGCTCCAGAAACAATCTGTTGCATAGATGGGTGGGTGGATACATGCATGCTTGCCTGCTCAAGGAAGGAGGGCAGCCATGATGGGGCGGAGGGGAGAGGGGGTACACATGCCCCTAGCTGTCTGCCAGACAGAGTGAATATAGCCACTGCAGCCCCAAGCGAGGCCACTTTGCCCACTTGTATGCTTCCGTTGCAGGCCCTGTATTGGTCTATCCGAAGTGAGAAGCTCGAGTGGGCTGTGTAAGTGCCAGTCCCCTGCCCCTCTCCTCCTTTGCCCTTTCCCCTGCCTCTGGGCCTGTCCTCCCTCTGCTGCCCACCCAGGAGCTGGAGAAGTTCAGGCGCTGGACCGTGCTCCCTCTGAGTGGGTGGAGCCAGAGGCAGGGCTGGGCGAGCCTCCTGGAGGCAGTGGAGCCCAGGTCACACTGGAGAAGCAGAGGTAGTGAGGGGTGGCTGTGGTGATGTTTCCAGGAATCCAGGGGTTGGCTTTGAACGAGGACTCCTTTTGGGGGTTCCTATCATGTGCCATCCCAGCCAGAGAGGGTGCTGAGCCTGGGGAAGCAGCGGGCACTTGCCAGTGGCTTTTGTCCTGTCAGCACTCCTACGCTGATTCTCTGACATACAGGGATGAAGAGGAGGTGGGCAGACCTGAGAAGGCCCGGCCATCTCCCCCTGCTGGCAAGATGAGCAGCCCCTTCCTCCAGCTGGCTCAGGACCCCACGGTGCCCACCTACAAGCAGGGCATCCTGGCTCGGAAGATGCATCATGATGCCGATGGCAAGAAGAGTGAGTGTCTGCTTCCCAGGAACGGGGTGGAGTGTGGGGAGCGGCTCTATTCGGGGGCGCTCCCCAGTGTGCATGTGTGGAGGAGAGGCAGCCATGTGCCTTTCTCCACATGTCGTGAACGGTGACCAGGTGCTGGGTAAGGGGGAGAAGTGGGGTGCTGAGGCAAACCAGGCCTAGTTACTTCTGAGCACCAAGGTCCCCCTGGTAAGGCAGAGATTAGACAAACATGTTGATGTCTGGGATCTGGGCGGAAGGAAGGCTAAGGTGCGTAAAGGGGCCTGGAGGAAGAGGGAGAGGTTTGTGCTTTTGTTCTGAGGATTGGGTGTGGGGACAGGGATAGCCAGGGCTTCTGGTGAAGGATGGATAGGAGGGCCTGGGCTTCTACATTTGGGCAGGGGCTGTTCCCTGCAGAGAACAGAGCAAGCAGAATCTGCTTAGAGTATGGAGTGTGTGAAAGGGAAGGGTTGGGGATGTACTGGGGCACAGCTGTCAGGGTCCATGTTTGGGCCTCATTCCCCAGGCAGGAGAAGGCCTTTGAGCAGAGCAGCAGACAGCCCAGAACAGTGATCGCCATAGACTAATCTGAAATCACAGATTGAATGTGGCGTGGTAACCAGGAAGGGAACCGGCATTACCCATGAGAAGCCACAAGCCCTTGAGCAGGGCCCCGAGGAGATGACCAAGGGGAGTCAGGCCTTCTGCCCAAAAAGCATAGAACAAGTCTCAACACACAGGACCAGGGTGGGGAGTTTGGGAGGGAAGAGAAATGGGAAGGTTGGTGCTCAGGGAGGGCATAGGGCAGGACACCTCAAAGCTGGGCTCTGAGCCCCTGTGACCTGGATGGGCACACTGTCTATATCATCTTGGAGGAAGGTGTCTGAGTGGAGTTGTTTGTGCACCTGGGGGCTCTGGGCCCACGTGTGGGGAGAGATGGTCAGTGTGAACATTCACATTTGTATGTGAGCAGTGCTCTGGCAATGCTTCTCAGCAGGACTCTCCAGAGTTTGCTTGTGATTGTACATGCTTTCCTGTGTTAGTATTCTCTCTGTGCTTATGTGCATCCTGGTGAGGGACCCGAGGTAGTTTGGCGGGCAGAGGGACTATGTGCTCATCCCTGAGTGTCTAAGTGTGTCTGGATGTGGATATCACCACCTACCTTTGTGTCTGCTTCTGGAACAGCACCATGGGGCAAGCGTGGTTGGAAGATGTTTCACACCTTCCTGCGAGGGATGGTTCTCTACTTCCTGAAGGTAGGTGAGGGGTCAACGGCCCTGATGGGCAGACCAGGGGACAGGGAGAGACCCAGAACTGTCAGGAGGCCAGGTAGCTGATGACAACCTCTGCTCTGTGCCCCTTGGCAGGGACAGGACCACTGCCTTGAGGGAGAGAGTTTGGTGGGGCAGATGGTGGACGAGCCTGTGAGCGTGCACCACTCACTGGCCAGCCCGGCCACCCATTACACCAAGAAGCCCCATGTCTTCCAGCTGCGCACAGCGGACTGGCGCCTCTACCTCTTCCAGGCACCGTAAGTCCCTAGAGTGGAAGAAAGTGGTAAAGCCTCTACACCCCTAGTTTTCCTCTCCCTTGACGCCTGTCACCTTGACCAGGAAACCTTAGAAGGCTGCTGCGGGAAGAGGTGTTAGGGATGCAGAGATGAAGCACGGCTGCCTTCTGCTCTGCCCCACCCCTTTGTCAAAGCACCTCCAGGCCCAACCTCCCACTACTAAACAGAGGATTCCAGGAAGTCACTAACAACTGATCATTTCTGGCATTTGACATAAAACCTGTTGCCTTCCTGGGTTTTCCTCTTTGAGAGATTAAAAAACAGTCAGCCACCGAGCTAGTGGCAAGGCTTCTGATTTTTTGGAGGCTGCATTCTGAGCAGCTGGATGGCTGTGCAGAGCATGGGGCGGGGATGGTGTGGGGTGGGCAGGTTATAGGATCGATTCTGGGCCGGTGGGGACCCATAACCTGCTCTGATCGCAGCACTGCCAAAGAGATGACTTCCTGGATCGCGCGCATCAACCTGGCCGCCGCCACACACTCGGCGCCGCCCTTCCCAGCCGCTGTGGGTTCCCAGCGCAGATTTGTGAGGCCCATCCTGCCCATGAGCCCCGCCCAGAGCTCCCTGGTATGGCCTATAGGATGGGGTACCATGGAGGTGGGCGGCGGCTTGTGCTCCTGGAGCTGGAGGATCAGCGGGAGGAGGTGGCGGGCAGGGCTGTGGCCCTGGCCTGGGAACAGAAGCGGGGCCCCTCACCTGGGCTCCGAGAGCGCAGGAACACGGAGGGGCAGAGGGACTTGGCGCAGCTTCCCTCCCCACTGCCTCCCGCTCCTAGGAGGAGCAGCATCGATCGCACGTGCACTGCCTGGATGCTGCCTCCGACGGCCTGCTGCTTCTGCAGAGGAACTTGCCTGAGCGGCGGGGCCGCAGCCGGGATCTGGAAGAGTACCGCCTGCGGAAGGAATATCTGGAGTACGAGGTGAGGCGCTCTCTGCCGCCCTCTTCTGGCTGCCTCTTGCCCTGCAGCCGTCACTCCCCTTGGCCCCGAGGACAGGTTTCTGTTCCTGAGTGGGTCGGTGAGCACCATGGCCCCTTCACCTCTTGTCCTGGGAGTGCATGGCAGTTGCTTGTCTGGAAACACTCACTGGGGACATTATTTTATCGGTTTTTTTTCTTTTAAGAATATATTTGGCTTTTCCTAAGTTGGAGTAAAAACTATGTTAATATTGAATTGTCCTCCCCATTAGCTACCCAGTAATAATAGGCAGTATGTATGAAGCTCTTATTATTTGCACGGACTATCTCATTTAACTAAAAACTCTGGGGTGGGTACTGTTCTTATTTTACAGATGGGGAAACTGAGGCACAGAGACTAAACAATTTATCCAAACCTGATAAATTTATATGCTATTCCAATCACCTGTATCCCTCACGTATGGTCTTAACTAAGGAATGGCCTTTTTTAAGCTCTATGACTGATTCCAAAATGTTTTTCCCTCTACTCCCCCACCCACCCACTCATACCCCCAAATTCAACTTTGGCCTCACATCGGTGCACGTTCTGGGCCCTAATGCTGAGTGCCCATTTCAGGAGTCCTGAGTGTTCCACTCAGGGTGGGGGCCTACTGAACAGGAAGGGTAGGCCAGGTGCAGAGTGAGAATAGAGTCAGAGAGCATACGGACGCAGAGACCAGGGATGGTGCATCCGCATCACCTCCCACATGTGCCCACCTGGCCCTGGCATAGCCCCTCCCCTCCTTTGGCTTGATTTTCAGGTTCCCTTCTCAGCCCTTTGGCCTTTTGTCTCCATTATAGTGAGTACCCCATTTCCCAGAGGCCTCAGTATGAAAGGACCCACCCTTGCCCCATGGCTGCTCAGCTGAAACCTTTAGCCCTGGCCCTCTATTGGCGACTTTTCCTCCTTTATAAATCAGAGACTTTTCCTCCTTTATAAATCAGAGACGGTGATTTGCACTAAACCAACATCCCAGGGCTGTGATGAGGATCCAGTGGGTTGGAGGGTAGGAAAGCCCTTTGTAAACTGGGAACAGTGTCCCAAGGGTGCCAGTTACAGAGGCTTAGGAGTATTGAGCAGATGGGGGTGGTTAGCATCACCCTGTTCAGATGCCAGTAGTTCAGATGCTATGCGGAGTCCAGAAGGGTTCAATCCAGATGTGAGTTGCAGGGATGCAGGCAGAGTGGGTTACTCATCTTTGAGTGTCTTGGAGTTGTCATGTGGTCTAGAGATGTTGGTTACAGCACTGTAAGGTATTGGTTATTATGCGAACAGTCCTGGGTTGATGTGTGTGGTTATAATAAACGGTCCAGAGGCGTGATCTGCAGTGTGGTTTCTCAGGTACCACGCAGACACTCTGATGGGGCAGCCTTCTTTCTGCAGAGGTCTCTATCACCAAAGCTTCTTCCACCTGTGAGCTGGACCCAGGATGGTGCTAAGGTGGTGGGGCCTGTGTGTTACAGAAAACCCGCTATGAGACATACCTGCAGCTGCTGATGGCCCGCCTGCACTGCCCCTCTGGGGACCTCGCCCTGTGGGAGGAGCAGCTGGGGAAGGAGCCTGGAGGTACTCGGGAGCCCAAGCCCAGCCTCAAGAAGTCCCACTCGAGCCCGACCCTGCACCAGGATGAGGCCCCCACTACCGCCAAGGTGAAGCGCAACATCTCCGAGCGCAGAACCTACCGGAAGATCATTCCCAAGCGGAACCGCAATCAGCTGTGACTCTGGTGCCGCCTCGCAGACACTGGCTGAGTGCCCATTTCTGGGCACTGGGTTGGACCTGCTCTGCTCTGGGTTGGACCTGAGCTGAAACCCCAGAAAGGAGCGTGATTTCACTGGGTCTGTGATGAGGGATGAGGCACCTCCCCTTCTCTGCCGAGGGATAACCCTTGTTTCCCTGTGGTCCCCATTTCCTGGCTCACTGGAGTGTTCCTTGTACTGCCTGCCTGCTCTGTCCACCCCATGGCAGTCTCTCCACTGTCCCCATCCCTGGCCACTCCCAAGGGAAGAGGGAGATTGAATGTGGACTGGGCTCCGTCTCAGAGTTCATCCTATGTCACTTTCGTCCCCTGGAGTCCATAGTAGCCTCATTTCCTGGGCACATGTGGGCCAGGGCTTCTGGGCAAAAGCTCAGGGGAGCCATGGCCCTGAGGACAGTCTTGCTCCGAGAATTTTCGGTAACCTGCTAGGAGAGGACCCAGGAAAATGGAGCAGGGATTCCTGCGAGACCCTAACCAGCACCTTGTGACTCAGGGAGAGGGGTTGCTCAGGCCCTGCCTGCTAGGGGACAGCTTGGTTTTTGTTGTTGTTGTTGTTGTTGTTTTCTTTTTTTTAGTTGAAGCCAGGGCTTCACATGTGCTATGCAAGTGCTCTACCATTGAGCTACATCCCGGTCCCTTTTTTATATTTCATTTTGAGGCAAGGTCTCCCTAACTTGCGCAGGCTGCCTCTGGCCTCGAACTTGCCATCCTCCTGCCTCAGCCTCCTGAGTCGCTGGGATCACAGACACACATCATGGTGCCAGGCTAGGGGACAGCCTTGTGGCAGGGACCTTGGCAGACTTCAAGGTCTCAGGGAGGCTTAAGGGCTCCAGGGCCTTGTCTCCTCTTGCTCTTTTCTTCCACAGTCATCGGCACTGGTGCTGGGACAAATGGGCGAACCTCGTGCCAGATTGCTAACCAGCAGAGCAGAGCTGAGAGCATGAGGGGACTCCAGAGCTCTGCAGAGAGCCCTGGGGCACTGGGAAGAGGGAGCCTTTGTTTCCCCAGAGCAGAGAAGGTGGCTCTCCAGGCACAGGCTGCTGGCAAGGGAGGCTGGGGGTGTAAAAAATGGCGACAGTTCCCCTTGGGGGTCTGTGTGGCCACAGCCTCAGCTGGGTGGAGGTGTGAGGCTGGAGACCAGTGTCCTTGGCCAGACTTGGGAGACTGCTCTATGCACCCTCTCCTACCCACCCTGAAAGCTGCATTCCTGAGGGGTGCCAGGACCCCTCCCCAACCCCCAACCCAGCTCCAGGGCTTTCCTGTCCTCCCCTGGGAAATCCCCTTTCCCTGCCCTCTGGTGGCCTCCCAGACAGGCCTGTTCTCTTGGGGAGGTTCTGGGGACTCAGGGACTTGGGGGCTCTGCCTGTGGGAAAGAGGCCGGCTGGAGGAAGCAGCCACTATTGTCTCTGTTCAGCCAAGTGTGCGAGTCGGCTGCCGGCCAGGTGGGGGCCTCTGCCGCCTGCCTGCAGCCTGCTGGCTGACACACTGCCTCTCCTGCCTTCCTGCTGGGCCTCCCTCCTCCCTTCTGACAATGCTTGTATCCAGCCCTGGGGCCTGGAGCTCACAAAGTGGGGCTGGTTCTTAGGGGCCATGTGGGGGCTTCTGGCTTGGGGCCGGGGCATACACCCAATGGGTGTGCAATAAATACAGGCCAACAAAGAAGGAAGTGTGCACAAGTGTGTGAGCAAGGGAGGGTCAGGCAGCCAGGGCCACGTTCAGCGTAGTAAGCAGTATCCCCTTTGCTTCACCCCTGGCTGGTGGTGTATGTGTGCGTGTGGGTATGGATCATTCTCTGTCCCTGTGTTAATGTGTATGGGAGAGCCACAAAATTACAGGTTGTGAAAGCTGGAGGGGACCTAAGAATCAGTTTTTTACCCACCCATTTATTTGTTCATTTATTCGTTTCACAAATACCGTGGAGCGTTTTATATAGGCCAGCACTCTGAGACCCCAAACTGAATTAGACGTGTCTCTGCCTCCATGAGTTAGCAGTCCTGCCCACTGGTTCCTAGCTGTCAGTACAGAGATGCACTTTATCTTGCTGGGGAACCTTGCTGAAAAAGACACTTTCCTGCCTCACATCAGGCATTTTGACTCAGTAGGCCTGTCAGGGGCATGGGTCCATATGATTAAAGCTCCCTGGATAACTGAGGTGTAGTAGCTGGTAACAGTCACACAAGAATCCAATTGTCTGATTTTATTGAGATGGAAACCTAGCATAGGTTTCCTAGGATGTGACTTGGCCCAGGACTGATGCCTACAAACTAACCAGCCTTGAGTGAATGTGTTGACCTCATTGAACGTGGATCCTTATTTCTAACACCAGAATAAAAGGTGGAGGTTTGTCTGTGCGTGATGCTTCAATGCAAATGTAGAGCTGACACCTCCCTTTTAGTTGGGCACGTGAATTCTTCAAAGCCAGGGAATTGTGGCTGTTTGACTTCACCAGGTCAATGCTGCCCTGTACTTCACGCAAGGCACTTCTGTCAGCCCAGTGCTGAGGTGGACACAGGTTTGTTGGGATGCAGATCTAACATGTGGCCGCGAGGGGGCGGGCTTGCATCTTCCTCACTCCTCACTGCTCAGGGGTGCGGCTGCGGAGCTGTGCCCACAGACAGGAAGTTAAGTCTAAGCCCCTTATGCTGTCCCTTGACTGGAAACTTACACTTTTCCAGACTCACAGTGCCCCAGGCCAGGGCTCCCATCATCTGGGGAAGGCTTTCCCAAGCAAAGGGTTGGGATGCTGACAGCTTTCTGCAAAGAAGAGGAAGTCTCAGCATTCTTATGGAGGCAGCCTGGAGCTCACTAGGGTCTGCTGCCTCTGGTAACCAGGACAGTGAGAGCCCAGTGAGCCCCGGGTCCCAGTCCTGGGTAGGGACAGGTCAGTCCACTCCGAGCCTATGACTGACATTGTCTCCCACTACCCCCACCCTCCTTTCCCACCTGCACACTGGGTGGGCCCTTCCCTTTGCAGGAGAAGGGGACAGGCAGAGGTTCTTGGTAATGAGCCCAGTTTCCCTAAGAGGGTTCAAGTTTGGCTGCCATCCTTCCTTTTCCTCTCTAAGGGAGCTTAGGCTCTGGGGCCAGCCTCACATTCAGTGGAACTTCTTCCTGGTCTTCCCTTGTCTCTGCTCAACTGGCTTTCTGTGGATATTGGTTCACTGTTTGCCAGGGACCACAGAAGATTAAAAGATCTCTTCTGGCTGAGGCCTGGGGCTTTTGAGAGCTCAGGGTCTTGTGCAGCTGGACACAACAAAGTGGTTGTGTGGAGGCTGTGGGGTCAAGATGAGAGGCCTGAGGCCAGATCAGAAAGGTCCTCAAATCCAGCCAAGGAGAGTGGCTTTTTGTGCAGTACAGTTTTGAAGCAGAGGAGTAATGGGCTCATAGCTTGGAGAGAGCCTGGGAGTTTTGCTTTCTGAACATGAGGTGAATAAGGCCAATGGATAGGGTCAGACTATGGCCAGTAAAGGAGCCATGCTATTTGTATAACTAAAAGTCTAAAATTATTTTGAAGCTTTAAAAAAATTAGAAGAAAAGGGAAAATACAAAGATAATGGCCTGGAACCTTGGGCCAATTTGGTAACCATTGGTCCTTGATTCTCCCTGGCCTTACCCTCTGCCTCTCATCCCCCAGTGACCTTTGGCCCTACCAACCGCATGATCTGGCTCTGCCAGACCTGCACTGAGGCCCAGTCTGACCCAGCCTCCATGCCTAGGACCTGGAGTCAGACCCCTGTCCTCTTGTGCTGTTTGCTTCTCCCTAAAGTGGGGTAATAACACTACTTACCTCACAGCACCTGTGAGGACTGAGTGAAATTATGCACGTAAACACCTGAGAACAATGCCTGGCACAGAAGGAAAGCCTGGTAGGTTACCTATTAGCACACAGCCTCTTGGGATCACCCCAGGCACCCTGCCATCTTTCTCTGGACTCTGGTTTAGGCCCTGCCCTCAAACACGCCATCTCGTTTTGAGCTGGGCCTCTGTACTTGGCTCTCCATGTGTATGGAGGTTGCAAGTAATGACTCTTGGCTCAAATGGGCTTTAGCAGAAAAGGACATTGATTTGCTCCAATAATTGGATAATCTGTGTCCAGGTCAGGGACACAGGTGAAGTTATGTCTAGGGCTACACACTGATCTAGTGCCCTATTTCTCTCTTATTCTTCTGGGGCTCCATCTCCCAGGCCTAGGAGATAGGAACAGCTCAAAATGGCCCCATAGCCCCCAAGATCCTTCTTCTTGGTGCAAATCTAGCAGATAATGTCTGTCTGCTTCCTGGAAATTTTCATCTCAAATTCAAGAAGAGTGTCTTTGAGCTGCCTGCCTTGTGCCCATATCTGAGCCAATCACTTAAGCAAAGGCCAGGGGCTTAAGATAATCCAATTCCAATTTGAAATATGGTAGGAGTACAGCTAATACCACCCAAAGGACAGGGCCTGGTACCACCTGCAGAGAAATGCTGAATACTATAAGGACATGTTAGGAGGAATGCATGATGGGAAGAAAACCAGTTACTACACAGATGCCACTTCTTCCAAGAAGTCTGCCTTGAGTCTCCTCCAGTTCCTCTATTACAAAAAACTCCCCTCCCTTCCTAGTCCTTCTCTTCCTCTTCTCTCTTTCTTTTTTGTCTCTCTGCACCCAGAGCAACACAACCTTCTGAGGGCAGAACCTTTGGACACTGGTTTCCTGTGCATCAGCTAGAGTCCAAGGAACATGTGTCAAAACTGTCCTCCCTCCACCCTCCGCAGGCCTCAGTCCCTGCTGCTGTCTTGCATGTTCCTTTTCTGTCTTTCCTGCTAGCTTTCTCGCTCCTCTCACTCCCTCAACTCAGCTTTCCACAAGGTGCAGCCACAGAGGTCCCACTTGGCTGACGGATGGGCTCTCAGGATATAGCTTCAGGAGGAGTCTTCAGATGGAAGCCTGTGGCCCTGATCTCTGCTCTGAATTTCAGAATTGTTCTGAGAGATGTGGCTCCTCAGTAAATCTTTCTAGAAGTATAAAGTATGTATAACAGTTACTTATTACCCATAAGCCTGAACACAGCGTCATCTCCTCCCTGACTCCTTTTCTCCTGACCCCTTGTTTCTATGAATGATTCTGTGATGGTTGCTCCACTGCTTTGAAAGACAACGCACCAGGACACATACGCAGATTTGACCCATGGTTCTTGGTCTCACCTTTGGTATCAGGCTAGAAGCTACTTTCTGATCTCCCATCTGTGGTGAGACATAGGGCTGGGAGAGGTACATGAACAGACAAGAGTTGCCCATGTCTGCCTGCCCATTTCTCCCTGCCCCCTACCCCCAACCTGCACACATTCACTGCCCTCTCCCCAGATTGGACCAAGCTTGGCTTCTTGACTTCAGCTACTTCTGTTTGCTCTGAGACTTTGCATGTCTATGTGCAAAAGCTGCAGTGCAAAGCCCATTGGAAGGAAAGAAGTCCCAGTGCTGACGGGAGGGTACAAAGTCCTTCTTTGCTCAAGATATTCTGGATTTCAGTGCTCCCTCAGGGCAGAGCTTCAGAGTGACCACCTTGCTCTCCCTGCTGGACACTGTGTGAGAAGGCACTGGGGAAGCTGGGCTGGAATGGGCTGTGGTGTCTTTGAGGAGATTGTCCACACTTAGTATCCTTTATCAGGGGCAAGGTGAATAATTTTCTTTAGAGCTAAGTGCTAGCAAAATTGTTGCTGCCTCTGAGAACCAGAACATTGTCTTGTGAATGGGAGCCAAGTCTGTGACGATGGTTGCCTTTTCACTAGGCCACAATGAGACTCAAGGCCAGGTTTCAGATCACCATTGCTGCTGCTTGGGACCCACTCTATCATCCGTGGTATATTTCCTGTAGTCCCAATGCTTTCTTATTTATTTGTATCTTACTAATTTATTGCATGCATTTGCTATGAGCTGTCTCAAATCCTCCCTGGAACAAGGTGGGGAATATATTAATATTTAAGATAAAATAAACAAAATGTCAGTGTGTGTGTGTCTTAGGTTGGAAATTCCTTAAGGGCAACGACCATGTCTGTTTATATAGCACCTGGCACAGTGTCAAATGGAGGCTTAACAAATGAATTTTGATGAAGTGGGGGAAAGAAGCAGCAGAGCCCCTCCAGCCGACAGTCCTCCAAACCCCCTCTCACCAGGGACCCCTTCCTCATGCAGACACAAATCTTTACCCCATTCCTGATCATCCAGTCTTGCCCATTGTCTCTGCCTGTCCACGCACTCGCCATAACCCACCTAGTTCTTGACAACTCTCAACTGGCTCCCCAGAGCTGCCCTTCCTCTGGCAGATGCAGCCACACCCACACCTGGCTCAGAGCTTCAGCCCCAGACACCACCCCTGCCCTCTCACCCACTGCCCCTGCCCCCTGGACAGCTGTGCATTCTGCTAGGAAATGCCGCCATCGTAGGCGTTTGAGGTGCTGTCCCCACACGTGCCTTGGCCCTGTGGGGGCCTCCAGCCAGGCAGGGACCTGGCAGAGGGAGGGAGAGGATAAGCTGCTTCAAAACTCCAGATGCAGCAGTTAAAAAGAGGACAGAGGCAATGATCCTTCAAATTGCCACATCTGTATAATCTGCCTTTTATTTTCTGCTTCATGAAGTTTTATTTCCTATTATTTATTCACCTCCCCGCCCTCCCCTCCCCCGCCTCCACTCCTCCTTAGCAGGCGACATGCTCAGATGGGCCGTGAGCCTTGGCCAGGGTCTGGGCACCCCCAACATCCTGTCCTTGTGCTGGTGGCTGGGAGAAGGCGTCTGCTCCCTGCTCCTCTGATTCTCTCTCTCTCCCCTGGGGACATTTGGGGGCTGCAACTCTCCCCATCTTTCTGTCCCACCCCCTATCCACCCCTCCCTCTGTCCTCCATGTAGATCCCTGAGGAAATGCACATGGGGGGGGGGCCGTGGAGATGAGGTCTGTCCCCAAGGCCTGTATCACTGTCACCATCCCCAAGACTCCTAGAAGTCACAGCCCAGTGATGTCCCCAGCTGCAGACACTCTCAACTCCTCTCTTCTCCTGTGCTTGTCATTTCCCACTCTCCACTGAGTCCCCTTCTCTCTCTGTTCCCTTGCTGTCACAGGCCAGTGGTCAGGGACTGGGCTGGTCTCACCCTGGCTGCAGGTGTGGAGGTGCGAAGGAGGAGGCCCACCCCAGACACCCAGAAGGGGCAGCCCATGGTCTGTGTGCAGGCTCCAAGAGCCCACCTCCCGCCTCCTCACCCAGGTGTAGGTACAAAGCAGCAGGCAAAAGGGGCAGCCCCTCAGGTGCTAGGCTTTGGGGGGAGTGTGGGTGAGGCTGGAGATGGTGGGCGGAAAGGGCAGGAGGGTGTCTGGAAAGGACACTGACCTTTTGAGTCCTCCTTGCCTGGTGCCCTCCTGACCCTCCCTTGGGATGAAGACTCTCAAGAGGGCAGGGCAGCAGCCCTTTTCCAAGGAGAGAAGCCAGGCTGTGGCCTGAGGCTGAGACCAACTCTATGTAGGGCGTGCGCCTCCCTGTCCGGCCCGGAGGTTTGGATAGGCAGCGCCACCGTGCACCCAGATACTAAACACAATTCACTTGGGACCCTCAGGCGAGGGGCGCCGACTCCTGCGGCCCTCGGGACCCCAGAGGAGAGGGGAGAAAGGAAAAGCCTCAGGTGTTTTTGCCTTTTGCCTTGGGGGGGGGGCAAACACCTGTGTTGGTCATCTCTGTGGTCACAAGGGCTTCTTGTAGGAGAGGCCAGGGCGGGGCCTGAGGGAGTTTGAAAATATTCTCTGTATTTTATATGTATCTCTCTCAGGCCCTACAGCAAATGCCCACCTTGTCTGTGATTTTGTGCAAGTCTCCTTTCTAAGCTCTGAGGTTTTTTTTTTTTTCTTTCTTTCTTTCTTTCTTTTTTTTTTGAAAGAGGAAGTCCTATTGGGTTCATCTTGTTTTGTCTGATGTGACTACCAAAGGAAACCACCCAGAGTAGGTGTTCCTAGAAGACTTCTGAATGCATGCATAGCTCAGTTACTGTGAGGATGAATGAAACTGAATTCTCCCACCCTACTTGCATCGCCTGTATTGGCCATGGCCAGGCAGCCCCCTACCCCACCCCCCAGCTTCTGTCCCATCCTGGAATCCTTTAGAAGGCTGGCTGATGCTTCACACATTGCATCAGAAGTAGAGCACTTGTCTGGGTAGGTGGAGCCCCAGAAGCTATTCCACTCACATGCCAACAGACACCGGCTCCAGAAGGAAGCCCAGTGTATGCTGAAGGAAGATCACAAGGGAATCTGACAGAAAGAGGCTTCATTCCTAACCTGGTCCGATGAGGCCCCTGGGGTTTCCACCAGCCTGGTAACCATGGCCTCAGAAGCCACAGCAAGATGTTATTCTGGGGCAAGCGACACAGTTCACAGTTGAGGAAACTGAGAAGGACCCTGTTAGGGTCACCAGTGGGAGGGGACAGACATGGGTCACAACCTAACACTCCAGCCTGGACTCCTTTAGCAATATCCTTTGGCCACTCTCACTTGTGTGAGGCAAAGGTGATGACCAGGGACCTCGTCACTGTGACGATAATTGACAGGCTCTCATGACACCCACAACCAGCCCCTAGGGTAACAAGGCCTGTCCCTCATCAGCAAGGAGGGTGGCGCTGGGGCAGAAATAGCCCCCACATTACAGTAAAAACCTTCCTAACCTTGGCACCTACCCAGAGCTTGTGGGCCAGCCCCTGCCCTTCCCTAGTCTCCTTCTCTCCCTTTCTCCTTTGGTGGGAAATCACTTTCCACTCTGCCCAAACTCATCCACATTACAGGTGATTTCTCTCCTGTAGCAGTAAGTCTTCTGGGCCCCCCTGGCATCACCCCAGGCGGGGAACTGAGGTTGATTTCAGCTGGGAGTCTCCAGTTTGGGGCCACCAGGGAGACAGCCTAGGGGCTGAAAAGGCCCCTGGGGGGCCACAGTGGTGGAAAGATGAGGTGGTCTGGAATGTGGCTCCCTGTCTGAGCTCCTAGCAAGGCCTGGGGCTGTCAAGCTAGCCACCATCCCCCGTCCACTGAAGAAGGAAATGAATGTAAAACAACAACCAGAAACAGCTGGGTCTGTGAGCCGGGGTGCTTCTCATTCAGCAGGTGTGCGTGCAGGGGGCATCCTGGAACAGAGGGGAGAGAGAGCCATGGCTTTGGGTGGGGGGGCCCTGGCTGGGGGGAGGGAACCCTCCTGTGGCAAGGGGTGAAGAGGTGAGGGGGCAGAGCGCCCTGGCTGACTGGGAGAGTGCCCTGGCTGGCGGAGGAATCCCTGGAGAGGAGCAGTGCATTGGTGAGGGGAGAGTGTTCTGCCTACAAGGAGGGCGCCCTAGATGGGGGGAAGGCAAGAGGGAGTCCGGTGGGAGAGGATCACTGTGGAGGAGGGGATGTGGGGGTGTCGGAGGGGGAGAAGGGAGGCGGGATGAGGGGCGGGTGCTGGCTTCATGCTGTTACTAGTTTGATTTATCCCTAATGAGTTCTCAGCACATGGCTGCTCCCGGCTCACTCCAGGGGCCAGCGCGGCCTCCCGCGGGCCCCAGCCCGCCCTGGCTCCGCAGCAACAGCCGCTGCGCGCTCAGAAAAGAGCCAATTTCCACACTGCACAGTCCGCTTCACTCAAGGGAAATCACATTTCCCTGGGAGAGCCGCAGGCAGCGCTTGGCTCCCCAGCCTGGCCAGTTGCCACGGGGCACAGATGCGGAGGAGCGAGCAGGGCCACCTCCCCTCCCCCACAGGGCGCCTCCCCAGCCGGCCCCAGCCTGCGCTGCCTCTCTGGAGAGGGGGCTTTGCCAGCCGCATTGCTGTCAGTCCCCCTACGCATCTACAGGAAGAAGGATGGCACCGTGGTTAGGTTTGGAGGAGCAGAGATACAGAAGCGACGTTGCTGGCTGTATTGTGTACCGTCGCGCCCCTGACTCAGGAGCCCTGGGGATGGGGGCCTGCCATCCAGGAGGTCCCCATCTCCAGGGTCTGCCTCCCAGGAGCCCCCAAGGAGCCAAAGGAAGAGAACAAAACAATGAGAAGAGCAAGAAGCCAAAGAGAGGGAGGCAGAGAGAGGGAGAAGCAGCCTTCCTTCCTGCCATTCCTGAGCACAGGAAGGACCTCCAAGCTCTTCCCAACGTTCATTTTCTCTCAGGCCTCCACAGCCCTAGACTCAAAGGTCTGTCACACCTTACAGGAGGAGTAACTACCTCAAACTCAGCAGAAGGGAGGATGGAATAAGAAAGCCAGGGAGGGGATAAAACAAAGGATAAAGAGGAGAGAGGGAGTAGTGTGGCCTCTGGGGGTGGGAGAGGGACAAGTCCTTTCACCAGCATCCCAGTGGTGACCAGCTCCCCCACAGGTGGAAATGGTTCCTGACCCTAAAGGTTGGAGAGCAGCTGCCAAGGGGCAGCCTCAGGGCGATTGGGGCCCAGGACAGAGGAGGGTCAGAGACCAGCCTGGCACAGATCTGTTACTTCTGCTGGCCCCTGTCCTTTGGTCCAGGGCTGTTGCCAAGTTGGCAGTGTGTGGCAGTGCCCTAGCTGGCAAAGTAATCTCTGTCCCTCCCCACAAAGGGAAGGTGCCTGAGGTCTCTCAGAGGCCTGGCTGCCTGTGTCCAAGTCTCTGAGGCTTTAACACAGGATACAGATTAGACCTACGATTAGCAGTGATCGATGGTCTCAGCTTCTCTGTTGACTCTCAGAATGACCTTGACACGGTCATCTCTTGGCCTCAGTTTTCCCAAGTGCAAAATGAAGCCAATGTTCAAAATCAGAGACATGAGTGGATATGAATGAGCTTTGTACGCAGAAAGAAACCAAGCCTCTGTGAAGGGTTACTGTATCTTCTGAGGCTGAGATGGCTGGAGAAGAAGGAGGAGTCTGGGCGGGAACCACAGGCCCCACGGGCTTATCTGGGGCCTGATTGATGGATCAATGCTGAGGCACAGGCCACTGATGTCTGCTCTTTCCATGCCTATCCCCAGTAGGAATTGTCTCGGAGTCTTGTGCATGAAACAGGAGGAAGATTGGGGCAGGTGAAAGAGGGAAAACCTTAGCAAGTTCCTAGACATCTCCACTCTCCTGTTTCAGGATTGAAGGACTCCAGTCACTAACTTCTCTTACCTGACCTTGCCTTGAGGGTCCAGAGTGTGTCTGTCATACAGTAGGCAGAAAATACATGGCTTTTAGTAAAAACTTGAACTTTGGAGAAGTGAGGGAAAGTGGGGAAAAGGGGGGATTGGATCTAGCCTGGGGCTGGCTGTGCAGGCTACTACTCCCAGCATCCCCAGCTTCCCCACCTGGAGCTTCCAGGACAGGGCAGGTCCCAGAGGCTCTCCTATCCTGTTGGATGTAGGCAGCCTGCCCTTTAGTGGCTGCCTGATTCTCACGGATGCCCTGTAAGCACCTGATCCCTGGGGCTGGCCTGGCTGGTGCTGGAAGGCAGGGAGCACTGGAGGGCAAGGAGAGGGGTGAGGGTCCAGAAAGAGCTGAGGTCTCTACATGTGGACGGGAAAGGGACTGTTTCAGGAGCCATGGGTTGGGTAGGTGAGGGTGGGTTCTCAATGCCTTGGGAATGTCTCAGGCCCATGCCTCATCCCCAGTTCTCACACCAGCACATGCTACTCCCATGTGCCACACAGAAATCAGGGTCCCTTGCTCCCTTGCACAGTGAACGAGCCCCATTTTACATGCAGCTACCCATGGATGCGTCCCTCATTTTGCAGGGTGGACATAGCCTTCCAGCTCAGCCCCAGTAGCCTATGTGTCCTCCTTGTCCCTGCTCTCACACCCTTTCTTTAATGTGCCCCGCCCCCATGTCTCCCAACACCCCCCGGGGCTGGGGTACCTTGCATTGTCTCTCTCACTCAACACATAAAGGATTCTATTTTCTGAGCTGCAAAGGGGACCTAAGGTCTGATCTTGGATAGAATATCTAGACACATCCTGGCAAGAACCTGTTGCCCTTGGATCACACCACCCAGTCACCCAATACCTGCTCTGAGCTGGGTGTCCTAGGGTGAGATTTGCATCAAGGTCTTGGTACCCAAAGTGCAGCTCGACCTCAACAAGTCCCTTTGCCTTTGGGGACTTGGAGAAGGCATAGAGTGCCCTGAGAGGGATTTTGGCTGCAAATGCAAAGGATTGCTGTGCAAGCTCCTGGGGACATCATGCATCTCAAAGTGATTCTTGGGTGGGGGTTGTCTCAGGCATTCAAGAATGCAAAGGTTCAGGGTTGTCAAGATCCTCAGGTGCAATGGGCTTCAGAGTCCTGTGGCCAAGCTCAAGTCCAAAGAGAAGCCCTATCGTTAAAAAATCAGCTTCAGCAGGGTGTGGTGGTGCATGCCTGTAATACCAGCAATTTGGGAGGTGGAGGCAGGAAGATCATAGGTTTGAGGCCAGAGGCAGCCTGCATAATTTTGCAAGACTCTGGCTCAACTTAGAAAATAAAAACTGGGTTGGGTGTGTAGCTCAGTAGCACAGCACTTGCAAAGTTACCCAAGGCCTGGGTCAAGCCCACTAGTACTACCAAAAAAAAAAAAAAAAAAAAAAAAAAGAAAGAAAGAAAGAAAGAAAAGAAAAGAAAAGAAAAACAAGCCTCATTTCAGATCTGAACAGACAAGGCCAAAAGGGCCAAAAGTGGCACAACTTCACAAAAGGGCTATGTGGCACAACTATTCTTGCTCCATGAGCATCCCTGGCCTCTCCTTGGGAGATCTAAGGAGGTAACAGCCCTGGCTCTCCACCTCTGTCCTCCTACCTTGGAGTCCCTGTGTGGGGTGATGAATCCCCATTTCCACCTGACTCAACCCCACTTGTCTATCCAGGTATCCACATTAACCTAGGCACCCCGGCTGAAGAGTCCACAGACAAAGACAGCTCCAGTGGGTCAGACACCCTGTGGGGGGCACAGTCCCTGATGTCACAGGGTATCTTCCTCTTTTTCTTTCAGATTTCCTGGAGGTGATTGTCCTCTCTGATCCCTCCCTCTTTACTCCTAACTCCACATCTTATACCTGGCCATTATTCAGTTAAATCAAATCCTGAGAACTGAACCAAAAGAAAATCAACCCTCAGTGCCACCTCACAACATTTCTTGGGTCTAGAACCCTCTGGTATCCTCAATGAGGGCCCTGTGGTGTGGGGTAAAAATGCGACTTAGGGTGAGAAGACTTGGTTAAATCTACTTCTTCCCACCTTGGGCACACATTTCTTTCTAAGCCTCAATTTCCTCATATGTAAAGTGGGACTAATTCCAGCCTAACTTACTGACACCCTCCACACTGTGCCTGGGATACAGGAGAGCCCGCTCTTCTCCCTTCCTTCCCTCAGCACATTGGGGCTCATAAGAGCTGATTATACAGGCCTTAATTTGTAGCCGTTCCAGGATCCTTCCCCTACCCAACCTCACTGATTCTCTGGCTTTCTGTTAATACCAATAGCTAGTGCTTGTGGGGAGTGCATGATTGGCCCACACTGGGCCACATACTTTTTTTTATACTTGCATTTACTCAGAATGGAAGAACTCAAAGCTTGGACAAATTGATTTACCCAGTACTGGACATCTATTAAGGGCAGAGGGAGAGTGCTAAGTCAGGGCCCCTGGGGCATTAAGTGGTCCCTTCCAATCCACAGCCCTAAAGTCAGCTTGTCAGGTGTCTCCTTCCTCAGCCAACCCCAAAGCCTGAGACGAAGAGTAATGGTTTATTGAGTCAGGTGGCAATGGTGGGTTGTCTTTAAAAAAGAAAGAAGCATCAAGGAGAAAAGCCCAGCATGGCAGGGAGCCAATTCACTTGGAGGCCAAAGTCTGGGGGTTGGAAAGAGAGAAGCTTGACCCAAACAGAGCTTCATTTACAGTATTTACAGACAGGCCATGGGGGCTGGAACTGAGGGGCCAGAGAGGGAACCTCCTCACTAGCTTCACAGGGTAGCCTTGGGGTGTCTTCGGTAGCTGGTGGCTGTGGTGGCCTGGAGCTGCAGGAAGCATATTTGGCTTGGCAGGAGGTGCTGGGGAGGGGAAGTGGGCCCTGTCATTTTGTCTTGCTCCACCCCCAGGCAAAGCCACACCACACCTCCCAGTGACCAAGGGACCAAAGGCCCTTTTGAATTTCTGCCTCCCGCTGCTTTTGGCTGCTCAGGCTGATGGCAGTTGGAGGAGTGGCTAGGGTGGTACTCAGAGCCTTACAGCAGCAGGTGGAGAGAAGGTCAGCTGACAGCCAGGTGAGGTTTCTGACTGACTGGCCCAGTCCTCCCTCTTGTCCAGGCGGGAGGTGTAGGAAGAGCCAAGCGAGCTGAACAGAAGATGGCAAGAGGCTGAAGGAGGTGGCTCTCAGGGTGACCGAGTGGGAGAACCTTGGCCCCAGGCTATGACTCAAGAACCCGAAGGACTTGCTTTATGTAAAGTCCACAATCGCTGGAGTTGTGTTGATGACCGAGCCAGGCGTGTGCCCTTGTGTACCCCTTGGGTCTCAGCAGGCCCCATCCACATTCTCCTCAAGCTCCTTGTGTTCCCTCTTCTCTCCTTTGGTGGGTTACCAGCGTGGGCACATTTCTCCTTCGACTCTGTCTCTTTTGGAAGGGGATGGTTCTCATTCCCTGGGACTTGTACCTCTCATTAAGGAGTCCTGGAGGACAGTTTGGCCTTCTCCAAGGTCACCCTGTCTTTCATGGTTCATTAAATTAACCACACAGGGAGTGAGCTGCAATGCTGGAATTGTGGTTATTTTTCATGTAATAAATAAAGATTCCTTTGTGACTCTCTGGGGCCTGTCCCAGGCTGAGTCCTCCTGTTGCCCGGTCGCTCCCACTGTCCCCATGGCAACTACAGATGGTCAAAGGCCGTGGCGGTGGTGGGTGGTGCACTTGGCCTTGATGTGGAACTGTAATAATACGGGGAACCTGGACATGTTAAAAAAAAAAATAACAACAACACTGGTGGTCAGAAGGGGAAATTACACCACAGCCTTTTCCTGCATCTGCTGACCTTTAAGACAGCACCGGTTAATCATTTATCCCCCTTCTCCCAACTGTGGGATCATCAAAGATTAACTTCTCCTCTCCAGCCCTGTTTCCTCCTCTCTGGCCTCACCTTTGGGTTTCTGGGCAGAAGAATGGTGACTTCTTGCGTTGTCCCCCACAACTGGTTTGACCTTCAACACCCTGACTGCATATGGAACCCCAAGAACCAAGCACACTGATAGGTGATTGGGATCCTCCCCAGCCTTGCCCCAACAGTGGCAGGTCAGCGAATCTTCTCATTAACACCCGGAGGGATCAGACTGCGGACTGGTCCCAGGGCATCTGGGCATGAGGGCCTCCCAGCAGGCTCTGCACACCTTTGGGATGGGCAGCCTGGGACGGCTCAGCAGGAAGGTACCCTGAACCCCGCAAGTCTCACTGCCCTTCTCCTTTCTGGCTAAGCTGAACAAAGGGGTAATTAGGGGCTGAACACATCTGGGCAAGAGATCCTAGGGCAGCTCCTGTCCAGTCATTTCTGGGATGCCAGGACATAACTATAGGACGAGGGGTGCTGGGGAGTGGAAGGGGCAGCCAGCCTGGGACAGTGCCACGAGGCTTGGCCATACTTGGGGCACTGCTTCTCCCTGGCTCAGGTTTGTTCTGATGAACCCTAAGGCCACCACTCAGGGAGGTGCTAGTGGGATCCCTCAAGTTCCCCGTTCGTGAGCTTGCTTCCTGGAAAAGCATCCCCACCCAGCCCAGGGCCTCAGGGCAAGAGAGGGGTGAAGAGCAGTCTCAGAGCTCCCTGGAGCTCACCTTGCGGACCTTGACCCAGAATGCTGTTCACTTTTTAAGCCAAATATGGAGAACTTGGAGGGACAGGGGCCCTGGTGCTGACTCATAATTATTTGTGACCCACTTAGATGGTTCATGCAGGCAACAGGATGGCATCTTGAAAGCAGCTTCCAGGAAGGCGAGCAGCAGGCGTCTGCTGCTGGGATGGTAAGCTCCTGCAGGCAGGAGGGCCTCTCAGGCTTTTCTCTAGTCCACCCTTGCCCTTGCCTTTCAAGGCCTGAGCCCTGAATCTTACACAAAACAAAGATTCACCAGACAGGAGTTTGGGGAACAGGAGAGAGAGGAAAGCTACAAAGTCTCTGGCTTCTCCCAAACAGCAGGTCCAATGCTCTCCTGCCACTTTCTTTTGTTACAAACACCTACCTGTCTCCCCAGGTGAGACTGGATAAGCCGGGGCCTCCTGCCTTTCAGCCCCCCACCCCCACCCACCATGCTTCCCAGCCCTGCCCAGCAGAGGGCCTGAACAGCCCCAGGTACTTACTCAGCAGGCTGGAGTTGGGGAAGCGCCAGGCCTCGCTGTAGGAGGAGTAGGGCGTGTGCCCGTAGGCATTGCCAGAGTATTCACTTCCTGTTGGAGGCACACAGGTGAGAGGCCTGTGAGGCCGATGGCATCCACGTGGACCAAGGGAGTGGAGAAGGGTCTGCACAGCTGGCAGTGGGAGAGGGACGACAGGCATGGGGAGGAGGCAGGGGAAACCAAGGCAGGGATGGTAGCACTCAGAAGGGCCCACCATCACCTCTCTGGAAATCTCACCATCTGGGTCACTTTTCTGAAGGCAGTGGGGGCCCTGGCCTGACACACAGCAGCCCTTACAAGAGCCCTAGAAGCAGATGCTATTACTGTCCCCATTTTTCAGATAAAGAAACCAAGGCTCTGGCATCTGCAGAAGCTCACACAGCTGGGGGTCTGGTGAATTGTAGAAGCTACGCTGTGACTCTAGGGCCCAGCCAGATGCTAACCCTGCTTCTCTGCTGCCTGGACCTTCTGCAGAGAGGGCCCACTGCAGAGGGAGGGGGTTACTGGTCACTGAGGAATGCAGTATATAAGAGCTTTCCAGCCTCCCTAGGTATAAGTATGTTGAGGGTGCATGTGCATGTGTGCACGTGTGTGGGGAAAATGCTGAGGACCAATGGTAGAAGAGGAGGGAGGCTTTGGGCCTTGCGGTGACAATTGGTCCTTACTTTAAGCAAACTCAGTGCATGAATTTGATTACTTCCCCTGAGTAGATTCTTGGCTTTTCCAAAAGAGTTATTTACCTAAGACATTACTTAAGAATTCCCTTACATAATAGCAACAAAGTCAAGCTGAACACTACATTAGTACTGGAACTTGGTGTGATGCCTAACATTTGCCCTCTCCCACACCATCATGCCCTTCTATTCTCACAAGCATCCTATGAAGTGCTGGTCCATACTGCCAGCTTAGAGAATGGGACGTTGGAGTACAGCATAATTAAGTATTGATAAATGGCAGAGCAGAACTTGACTTTATAACTTTTGACTCTAAATTCCTCATAATTCCTTTATGAGTTTATGAGATGATTTCATTTACAAAGGTAAGTTCCTGCCAACCTTGAGATCCAATGAATGTCCACATAGCCTTTCATAAGCTCATCTGTGATTGTGAGCTCAGTGCCTTCTGTGGCTCTGTGGTTCCTTCCCAGACTCTTGGGAAGGGAGGTTTGAAAGTCCTTGGCTCTGGAGCCAGCATGTCTGAAGTCAAATCCCTATGTCCTACTTCTTGGCTGTGTAAACTTGGATAAGTCACTTAGCCTCTATGAACTTTGGTTTCCTCATCTTGAGGGGTTTAGTGTGGATTAAACAAGACAATACATACTAAATGCTTAGCACCATGCTTAGAATAAAAGTAGCACTCAATAAATGTTAGCTTTTTATTATTTTCCCATGACACCAGTGCTAAAATAAAGTTCAATGGCAGTTCAAATTAGTCATGCAACCATTCTTAAAGCCTGGGTTGGGGCCAGTGGAAGCTGTTTCCTTGCAGAGAGGTAGGTATTTGTAGAGGAAGAATGGAAGCAAGGAGGAGATCATGAGGCAGAGGAAGGCTACTGGATCCCCTGAACCTAGGGAGTCCAGATAGGCAGCAAGCTCACAGTAAGAACACAGTAAGTTCCTTTGGGCCAGGATCTAAGCCAAATACAGATTTAACGTGCAAAAAATTCATGTACAAGAAGGGAGGGAGGGAAGAAAGAAAACAAGAGGAAAAAGAAACAAAGAAAGGAAACTACAAAATGATCTAATCCAACCATCCACATAACAAATGAAGAAACTGCTGCACAGACGGCGAAAGACTTCTGTGCAAGGCCACAGTTCGAGGTGGGCCCGAGCTAGAAGCCTGCCTCCCTGGCCATGCCAGTGCTCACTTCACAGCCAGCACTGGGAACGGGCCCTGTTTACCACTGTGTACGCTAGTCTTCCTGGTTTCAGCAATCTCTTGGAGGAGGCCGGTTCTGCACTGGCTACACAGCAAGCGCCTGCATCCTGCCTTTACCCCACCCTAGCCAAGGCCCAACATGGCAAGCTCTACGGGACCAGGAAGAGTGACAGAAAATGGGACGTGTTTGTCCTCTCGTTTTGTAACTCATTCATGCATTCACTCACCTCCACACTTACTCATTTATTTAACTCACACTGATACAGGTCTGCTTCAGTCACAGGGAAGTTGGGGCAGAGGATGGGGTTGGAGAGGCAGCACCCCTTTAGTGTGGCATCTTCCCACCACTAGATCTGTCAGCCTGCCTGCAGCCACAGGAGATGAAATGTCCTTGCACCCATGAAGGCCAGTCTGTCCTCTTTGTTCCTGCATCCCCCACCCCCAACTCACCTTTCCACTTGGCCAATACAATTATCTGCTCTTTCCTGCTTCAACAGTCTCTCACTTTCTAATTCATCACTCCCTTCAGCCTCCAAACAGGCTCTGCTACCTCCTATCTTTTAAAAATCTTCCTACTCCACATTCTTCTAGCTCCTAGCCCCTTTGTCTGCCCTGTGGCATCTGCCTTCGCCTTGTCATTCTCTTCCAACCAGGCCAATGCTGATCCAGGCAAATCCTCAACATCTCTAACCTGATTATTCCAATGGTCACTTCAGTGTCCAAGATTCCCTTAGCCTCCCAACTCAGTATTCCCTGTATGCCTTTGGGAACTGTGATGCCCCATCTCCTGGTTTGCTTTATGATTTGCTTGTCTTGTCTACTCATTCTCTACTGGCTCCTTCTCTGTTAGAACTCTAAATTCTGGTGAAGAACCTCAGCTTCGTGTGAGAGCCTTCTGTGAATTTCCATCCTTACTGTCTTTCAGGTGAACTTGTGTGATGCCTTGGTATTATATAACAGCTTTGTACAATGGCTGAAATGGCTTGACTCTAGTCAAGCTTTCTTTTCAGACTTTAGAGGAATATCATGTGCCTACTGATTGGATATTTATTAGGTATCTCAATTCTAATAAAGCCTACCAGAACACCTGATTTCCACCTGCCACTCATTACATCACTCCCTCTTCTCCTCTCTCACAAGTATACTTGCTGCTATCATCCATGGATGATATCCATGGCCCAGATATATAAAAGATTCATGATTCCTTTCTCATCCCTATAACTGATTTGAGCCTGCAATCAGCACTATGGCTTCTAATCACGTCAGATCTTGGAAGCTAAGTAGGGTTGGGCCTGCTTAGTACTTGGATGGGAGACTGCCTGAGAATACCAGATACTGTAGGCTTAGGAGAAGGCCCCAGAAACTCACTCCCAAAAATCAATCCACCACTGAAAACTCTATGAACAGCAGAGAAACACTGACACTAGTGTTTTGCCTGTTGTACGTAGGGTCGCTATGAGTCTGACACCGACTCGACAGCAACTAACAACATAGCTGATTTGGGTCTACAGCCATACCACCCTGGTGCCTGAGCCCATCTGATCTTGGAAGCTAAGCAGGGTCAGCCTGGCTAGTCCTTGGATGGGAGACCACCTGGAAATATCGAGTATTGTAGGCTTGGGAGAAGGACCCAGCAACCCACTCCCGAAACAATCGGCCATCAAAAACTCTATGAATAGCAGAAAAGCACTGGCATAGTATCAGGCATAGCTAAGTGTCCAGTTGTGTTTTGTCTGTTGTACACAGGGTTGCTATGAGTCGGACCTGACTAGATGGCACCTAACAACAACAACATAGCCAATTTAATAGCAAGTTTTGTTGGTTTACCATGAAAGACATATTGTCAATGTTCCTTTTCTCCTCCTTCACTGCTACTTCCCTAGCCTAAGCCACTGTCATCTCTTGAGACTGTCTCCTAACTGGTATCTTTGGTTTCTTTCTTGATTGTCTACAATATATTTTTGTAGAAGACTGAGTAGTCTTTTAAAACTTAACGCTGCTGCTACCCAAATCTCCTCATCTTGTAGTGCTTTCCCTAGCTGCTCACTATTCTTTGATATACTCACCTTCGTTCTGTGTGCTATCATGCTAAACTAGTTCCTTTCTGCCTTAGGGCCTTTGCACTTGCTGTTCTTTAGAGCCAGGGATGGTCAGCCCCAGCTTATCACTTGGCTGACCACTTTGAACACCTTCTCAGGGAGGCCTTCCCTGACCACACAATCTACAGTAATTATCTCCTCTCCCTGTGGGTCTTTATTACATCATCACATTTTATTGTCTTCACACAGTTATCACCATCTGATATTATGTTTATTCATTCATTGCCTTGTTTACCATCCATTTCTCTCTACCATTAGGTTGTAAGCTCCATGAATAAAGCAATGTGTCTTGTGCATTCCTGTACACCCAGAATCCCATATGATAGATCCTCACTAGTTGTTTAGCAAAGACAGTTGTGGGTATATAAATGGGTGCAAGGATGGATGATGAAAGGATGGACGCTAGAAGGCTGGAGGGAGAGATGGGCAGGTGAAAAGATGGATACATGGAAATATGGTCAGGTGGATAGATGGAAGAATGCATGGACAGACAGAAGAGTGGGCAGATGGATACATGGAAAGATAAATGGACAAAAAGATGGGTAGAAAATGGAAAGATGGGGTGGTGGATGGTTGGTTGGATCCACCTGTCTGCAGCTGTTGGTTCTACCTAAGATCTGGTGTTAGTGGGGCCAGAATTGAAGGTGGGAGTTGGGGGAGGGAGTGCACAACAGAAGGTGAATGGACAAGAGCAAGATGGGGGCTGGCCCTTTTCTGTGCCATTTTCTCATAGCTTAAGTCTTCATTTTTGTTATGGTGGGAGGCAGTGTGGTGAGGGGGAAAGAGCCCTAGATTTGAAATTAAAAGACCCCTGTTTGAACCACTTGGCCACCTGGTATTGTTATGACTCTGAGCACACCACTTGGCTTTTCTAAGCTTCAGTTTCCTTAGCTACAAAACAGGGTTAATACCAGCCTCCCAGGCTTATGGTGAGTATTAAATGAGAAAGTTATATGTGTGAATAGCCAGGCATACAGAAATGCATCCTAAGTGATCACTTCCTCCTTTCTATAATGGATTGAAGAATGCCATTGGGATGCTTTTCTTCAAGCATTTATTATCTACCTTAAATGCATGCACTAGCTACTTAGTGAGTTTACTGACTTTAATTGAAGGAATCCCCATTTAGTCAATTGGGAGATCATAGGCAATGGTAAGAGATGGACACATAATTTTTCTACAAAAAGAAATCCGTTTGGAATTAATTTGCACAAGAGTATTCCTAGGAACCAGGTGATTTATTTAAATGGCATTGCCTTTTCTGCAAACTAATTTGTGTGCAACTTACTGGAAGCCCATCCACTGCAGTAAGGCAAGACTCCTCCCTTTTGCAATTTGTTTGCAGTCCAGGTGGTAGGTGTGTGTGGCACAGTGGCACAAGTGTGTGTGTGTGTGTGTGTGTGTGTGTGTGTGTGTGTGTGTGTGTGTGTTTTCACTGCACTGACTCTAGGTAAGTCTTTCTGGAAACAACCTGGGAGTCTTTGCTGAGAGGCCCAGGCCTTCCAGATACCTCACGGGTCAGGCTCTGGGCCCCAGGAACCCCTTGCCCTGGGGCTGCCCTCAGGGAATGACTCATAATTAAGAGAAAAGACCTGCCTTTCTGTTTCTTCTTCCTCCTCTAGCAGACACAGGGAAGGTGTGTGTGTGTGGGGTGGGTGGAAAGGGGATGGGGATGGGGAAGCAGACTGGAGCCTGGGATTTTGATTGAGAGGCCCCATTATCCACACTCTTAAAAAAATAACTGAATCTTTTCCTTTTTTATCTTGACCAATCTCATTTCACGCTCCAGAAGAGGAAGGGAGGGAGGGAGGGAGACTGGGGCCAGGAGGGAGAGAGGAGTCAGTATTCTGTATTTTCAACGCTGCATTAAGCACATCGCCACGGTAACCGGGCAGCAACAAGTGCCAGCTCAGCAGGTTCCCAGGGAGCAGAGCCTCCTTCCCTGGCTCTTTTCCCTTCCCCTCCCTCTGCCCAGGAGAGCCCAGCCCACCTGCCTCTGCACAGGGTACCCAGAGTGGGTGGCTGGCAAAAATTAACCCCTGCCAGTGGGAAGCAGGCCTGGGTTAATGTGCCCAGTCTCTGAGGTCAGAGCCACGGAGGCAGAGGCTGACTCGGGGTTGGCATGTGAGCCATACGTGCCCTGAGTTCAGAGCGCCTGCCAAAAGCTCCAGGTCCCTAGACTTCTCTGGACACTAGAAATGGCTCAATTCTACCCCATTCATCCCAGGGTCTTTCCCATATAGCTCCTAAAAGACTGAGACTTTCCCAAAGAAATGTGCATTGTCCTCATTTGTCCAGCTCTTGACATCCTAGGTCATCAATGGATGATGACTGGCAGACAAAGAAACCCAAATGGTTGCAAGGATGGCTGGAGAGATGGAAAGGTGACAGGATGTCTATATGGCAGTATGGACAGATAGATGGATGACAGGCATGATTCCAGGACAGTCCAAACGAGGATGGAGTAGCACTCTCCACTCATCTCCCACTCTGTGGTATCCTCAGAGTACCTGGAACCTGGACCCTACTCATGCAGGGCTGAGTGGGGGTGGGGTGCAAAGGAGAATGTATTTCAACCATTCCTGTGTCATCATCATCATCATCATTGCTACTCACATTCAGATTTTTCAGAATGATAAACCGAGATTCATCAGATTTAAATCACTGGGAGACCCACGGGCTACCTGAGGGCTGGGCTCATGTTGGGCTCACAGTGTTTGACAGGCCCCCAGAGCATGCTCCATTAGTGGAGTGGAAGTGGAAGAAGTAGATGAACTTGGATTTGAACAGAGGTCTGTTTCAGCCCCTCCCTTTTCAATATGGTGGATAATGGGGGAGATCTGGGAAGAAGGATGCTGAGCTGGGATAAGTTAAGGAGCCAGGATGGTGCTAGGGCATTTTCTCTAGGCATTTATAAGATGTCCCTTTGGTGCATCCTTCAGTGCCCTTTGGGGAGCCTATGAATGGGACACAGCCTAGCTCTTGCTCCGTCCTGTCTCTCCTTCCTCCAGTGCTTCCTCTTGGCAGTGTTCCCTATCCCACCCAGCCCCCCTGCTTACCTGCCACCATGCCTGCGATGGCAGAAGAGGCATAGCTGCCCTGTCCACTGGTGGGGATGTGGGGTGGGTATCCAGGCAGCGTGGGCCCCACCATCTCTCGCCCTGGAAAAATACAGCAAAGAATCATCAGTTGATATACAGGGGCTCCTGTGTTATCCTCTCATCCTCCTGAGGCACAGCAAGTCTTCCTTTATCCAAGCCATTGCTCCGAAGCCGTTCTCCAAACCACATCCACTCTCCTTGTCTGGGCCCAGCTTCTTGTCTCCTCTGCCAGGGCAGAGGCTCACCAGGCCTGGAGCACTTGCTGTTATAATCCCATTTTGTTCCCTGTTCTCTAGAGGTCTTATTTTTATGAATGTTATTTTATTCATCTACAAAAAATGTCTTGGTATGGGAGACCAGAGGCTATGTCTTTTGCATCTTCATTATCTTTCTCGCCCAGCACAGCAGTAGACACAAGGGGCCTAAGTAAATATATTATAGGCAACTCAACTCAAAGCATCCCTTTCATCCCAGGTTCTCAAGAGAACTAAGAACAAGGCCCTGTGAAAGGATGGCAGATTTGTGGCCTTCTGGCCCATGACTCTCTTTTCCTGGGCCCATGGCAGACATGGCTAATCAACCACCATACCCTTTTCCCCAGAGCCAAAGAGGGGGTTCCTCTGCTTTAGCCTGACTTTCCAGGTGCATATAATCTATTAGAGCTCCAAGGTACATGAAACCTATTGGTTTCCTCTGACTTAACAGATGTAGCTGAGAGATATTTAGCTTTTCCATATATTACCATAAGGCTGTACACCTATCAATTGCATTTCTGAAAAAAAAAAAAAGCCATTTTTAGCAAAAAATAGGTACTGATCTTTTAGTTTATCTACAATTTGTGGGTCATACTCACACCTTGGTGACACCAACATACCTCTGTAAAGACCCTATCTCCCTGACTCAGTCTCTCCTTTACATCAGGAAGTGACCCCACCTGACTGGGTGACCTTCTCTCCATCTACTCCCTGCCCAACAACCAGAATCTCTCACCAGTTCCCCTCTTTCATCTGCCCTATGTTCTACAGGGTCAGGCCAGAAGTGCCTCAGCCCAAGGTTCTTGGTAAATTGATAATATACCTGGTTTTCCCAGGTCTTCCCAGGAGATCACCACTATCCCAGCATATGTATTAATAATGTCCATTTCACTCTTGAAATGCTGCAGTTTGTACTCGGAGTTATGTGGTCACTATTGTTTTTGGTGATGTCTACTGTTTCTTAATCTCAGCACTATCAACAATCTAGGCTGGTTATTCTCTGCCGTGGGGCTGTCTTGCACCTTGCATGATGCTCAGCAGCATTCCTGGCCACTACCCACTGGATGCCAGGGGCAATGTCCTCCCAGTGTGATAGCCCAGACTATCTCCAGACACTGCTATATGTCCTCAGCAGGGAGAAAGTGGGGGATAAAATCATCCCTGGTTGAGACAACTGTGTTAGATTAGGATCATTCCATCCAAATCCCTTCTGCTTCCATCATGGGGGCTGACTTTTTTCTCCTAGGACTAACATGGGCTGCGTAAGAGCTCCTGCCCACCAACTCACCAGGACCATCTCCTCTATGCTACTGCTTGTCCTACTTCCCTCCCATCTATCCCCCCAGGGCCTTCACACCTCAGCCCCTTGAAGGGGGCCCAGTAATGATGGATGGAGCAGTATATCCCATGAAACCCTGTAAGGTGTCAACACCACAGTGTTGTGATCACACAGTGGCTACCCAGTCAGGTCACCACAGTGGCTACCTCTTCCTTACTTCTCTTTCTGGAGATTCCCCAAGGACAATTAGTTCATTCAACAAGTACTTGTGGAGTCCTTATGGGAGATTTTCTATGTCCTTGGGGACACACCAAAGAGCAAGAATGTTATTAGCAAGGCCAGGCACTAAGTCAAGATGGGGCATAGGTTGGAATGGGCATTTGGAGCCAAGTCCAAGGGATCAATGGACAAGACCTGGACACTTAACTTCTGCCCTTCCTCTGGAGGGAAGAGGTTAGGAATCAGAGGCCTTGGGGTCCTTGTTTTGTGTGCCCTTAGACCAGCCATTTATGTGCCCTAAGGCTGTTTCTTTACATGCAAAATCGGAAAAATGAATAGCCTTATATACCTTATGACTATTGCTCTGAGGTTATCAACCTCAGGGTAACCCAACCCCAGAAGGTCATGCTCCAGATGGATATTGATTAATGTAATGGACACATTCTAGAAATGGTGACCTCAGTGGAATTCTTCATAGAATAAATCTCTTCAAAATCAGCTCACACAATATTCATTGTTTAAAATGCTGTAGAGGTTTTGGGCACCTGAACACCACCCTGTAATTTTCCCAGTTTCTACTGAAGTGTTCAGCTGTGGTTGGTTCCGGACCAAATAGGGTGGAACCCACTGGAATCCTACAGGTGGGCTTCGCTCACTTGATGTAGGGCTATAAGGGGAACAAGAAGGGTTGGAAACACGGGTAAGGAAAAGGGAATTTTGATATTTTTAGGAGAAGGAGAAAGAGGCAGAAAATATACAGATATATTAAGGTAAACCCCTGAGCTTTGTGTGAATATGGCTACAGCATGATCGACCCTCAGCCTCAAGCCTCTGGCCCCTGAGGGAAGCACTGGCCCAGGCACTGGAGACCATGACAGGGAAGGAGTGAGGTCTGTGAGAGCAGGGATATGGGGCACAGGGGGCAGGTGGGTGGCATGGTAGAGGGAGATGGAAGAGGGTGGTGGCTGGCTCAAGCCTTGCTCCTTCTCCTTTCTTCTTCTCTCCCTACTGTCCCAGAGTCGGGGGCAGAATGCAAATATTCAAGATCCAGGCCAGACGATGAACCCGTTACAAATCAGTTCTCCAAACCACATCTTCCTGTTCACCACATGAGGAGCTAACTCAGAGGAGAGCTGGTAACTTGGGTTCACCTGGTGCACTGTGTTGAGAAGGACTCTGAGGCAGTGTCTGCGTCCACCACAATTGTGGTTGGGATGGTGGCAGATGAGACTTGGATCTCAGGCCACGTATTTGCTAGTGCTGACCTGGTGTTCCCCAGGCTCCCCTGGCCCTGGTAGCCTGTGGGCCCAGGCTCCCCTCCTTCCCAGCCTCATCCTGACAATATCACCTGACCCTATGGCTTCTTGACCTGAGTCCAAGTAGGCAGAGATGTGGGGCACAGCCCCTTCTCAGGCCACAGTTTAATTCGAAGCCCCTCAAAGAGGTCTCCCCATGAATCCTAGCACCCATGCTACTGTTGCAAGTGGAACTCATCCCTTGCCTGCCCCTGAATTGTGAGTTTGAAATCCTCTTTTCCTCCTAGTCACCTAATTTTCTCAAATGCTGCTAAGCAGATCACAGAAGGTATTCCCCCATGAAATCTGGTCCTCCTCAAAAGGCCGGTCACACTTTCTCCAGGACAGCCCCATACAAACTGTGCTGCCATAAGTTATCCTAACAGCCCCATTAGATACTATGCTTTAATTACTTAAAAAATTATTTCTTGGGCCAGGGGTGTAGCTCGGTGATCGAGCATTTGCCTAGCATGCATGAGGCCCTGGGTTCCATCCCAGAACTGGGAAACAAAACAAAACAAAACAAAAAACAAAAAAACAAAAAATTCTTCCAGAAAGCCAAGAACCTTTCACCTTTCTTAGAGACAAAACTACAAGAAGCTGTGAGCTGGTGACACTCCATCATGTGCTAACATGCCCTCTTATCTACTCTGTTTATAAGGCTCTTCATCAACAATTTATGCTTGCTGTGTAATTCCATGTTTTCTACATTCAAATACACTTCCAGTGTGGCCCTGGTTTTAAGAAGGTGACACAGGTCCAGGCCCATGCTGACTGGCTGTAAAGTGGGGTTCTCCAGGAAAACTATAGTGCTCCAGAATTATCAGTAAATGTTCTAATAGAGGTAGAGAGCAGAATCAGAAAGCCATTAGCTGGAGGAATTCAGAGGGTAGAGGTGATTTCAGACTATTTCATTTGCCCCCTTTGATGTCTGCCCTCTCCGTAACCCCTTTTCAATTCCTTATCTTGTTCTGATAGCAAGGAGGATTTATGGCAGCCCAGAAATCTCTTTGGCAGAACTAAATATAATTTGTACAAAAGGATGGAGGAGGGTACTGGACTCTTTGATGATAAAACCTAACTCCAAGCTTTCTGATCAGCTGAGCTGGAGTCAGCCTTGGAGCAGCCAGGACAAGGTCAGCCTTGATGTCACTGTCATGGCTAGTATGTTGGAATACACCCTACAGTGTCTGAAGGGGCAGGAATCTTAAGTGAACTTCGTTATTCCCCCAAACCTAATGCTTCCTCTTTCTTGGCTATGAGAGGCCGGAAGTCACACTTAGCAGCGTGCTCCGGCTGAGAGAGTGACTCAGGGAGAAATTCTATCAAGCAGGTAATGGAGTTGCAACAGGTAGCCTAGGGGCCTCAGGGATTCACACAGAGGAGGGGAGCTGGGAAGGTTCATGGAGGTTAGAGCTGAGCTAATTATGGAATGAAAATTCGCTGGACTCTCCCTTCTCTCCCCTTACTTGCGGCATGTCCAAGGAACAATTTGGCCTCTGCTTCTTTTCCTTTCTTTCCAATTCACCTCTTCTCTCTTGGATGAGTCTTTAGACCTCAGGCTCTGGAAATCATTCCTTTCTTAACCTGCTTCCATCCTACCGTGGCCTCCTAGCTTTCTTATGAGGACTCAGTGATGGGTTAGGTATCTTGGGTCAGTCTTGACCACTGGGCTCTGATGGATAGTCTGTTAGGAGGTCCAGACTGACTCTGGAGCTTGTCACCTGTCACCAACTGACAGACACTAGCTTGTCATCTGTGTTGCCCCTGAGACACAGGAGTGGGCTTGGTTCCTGTCCTGGGCCACCTGCCTGGATTCCAGTCCCTCTAAGCCTGGGCACACCTTTCTCTCCCTATGGCTGTGGCCTCATGCTCAATCTCCAGCTCTGTGGCCAGCCATGGTCTTCCGGGTGCTCACACCTGCTCTTTAAATACATCTAGGCCTGCCGGGTGTGGTGGCGCATGCCTGTAATCCCAGCAGCTTGGGAGGCAGAGGCAGGAGAATCCAAAGTTCAAGACCAGAGTCAATTCTGTGAAATTTAGCGAGACCCTGTCTCAAAAAGTTAAAAAAAAAAAAATGGGCTTGTGGCACAGCTCAGTGGTCCAGCACTTACAGAGCATGCAAACGCAAGGCCCTGGGTTCAACCCCCAGTACTGAAACATCTAGCCCTGACTTTGGGGGGTCACTTGGCTGAGAACATGCTGGTGCTGTGTATTTGGCTGCCTGTTGCCTGGATGACCACCTGGTGTCTTCTACCAGCTGGGATAACTTCCCAGTCCTGCAGCTGGCCTGGAGAGCAGGCATGCCCACTAAATTAACAGCTGATAGAAGTTGGAGGCATCACCGAGATTGACTGAATGTTGATAGGGACACTTGCAGCTTCAAAGAGTGACAGGGAGGGGAGAAGGTGTGGGACTCCAGAGTCAGGGAGTTTACCCCAGGGCTGGCCTGACTATACTGATATGTCTACCAGCTTCCAGATGCTGTCTGCTGTCTCAGCTGTCCTGCCAAACTTCTGCAGCTCACACAGTAGCTAAAAGACCATTCCCCATCTCACGTGTTTCATCTACACAGTCATCCCTTCCCTGCTTTCCCCCAGCCTCCTAGCCCTGGCCTGGCTTTCCCACGAGACCCACAAGTGTACCCTGTGGAAGACACCTGACTCTTCTTGTCCTCTCTGCCCCCATCCCACTTTCTCTGGCTGATGTAATTTCACTCAGCTCAGTTTTTTTTCTTTTAATCACTTTGGTCAAAACAATTGACCCATTTCTGCTGACTTCGTCCTCCTAAAATTTTACTCCTTGCTCAGACTCTTAAACTCTGGCCACATGCTGCCCATTGCCAACATGAAATGCAGGAAGGCACAGGGAAGAAAAAAGAATCCCAGATGTCAGACAGACAATGCACTCCGTTATAAGAAAGATCCATGGACTGGGATCAGAGAGAGGACTTATGTGCCCTCTAGACTGGTAGAGGTTGTACACCTCTGGTGCAATGGTTTCCAAGTCCAAGGGTTTTCTGGGGGCAGGGACCCTCCTTCAGACAGTGTAGCTCTTCACAGGTCTGGTTGAGATACCCGGTTTCTGTGAAGGTTTTCGTTTCAAGATGCCTTGCAAGGCTCAACATGTTTAAAAAACACTGGTCCTGATGGCCTGTCTGACTTCAGGTTGTCACTATACCAAATCCCCCTGCCCCACCTCCCACTGGAGTCTGCTCTAGCATTTCAAGGGGTTGGGGTGGGGGCAGGGAGGCGATCTCTCTGGCACTAAATGCTTCTATTTCTTGGATACAACTCTTCCATAAAGAAGCCACTTCTGATGCGGAACTGAACGCTAGCTGGCTTCCTTGGTCCTGGGACCCCCTTGGGCCCACATGTAAAGTAGCCTCAATTCTGTGGAAGCCCTTCAGGTATCTGAAGACCACTAGGGGTCTCTGCCTGGGCCCAAGCCGAACCTGGACTCTTTGAGCCATTGCTCAGGGTCTGGCTGGCCAGATGACGTCCTTCTGTCAGGGAGACCTGGGTCTGCCTGGCTACAGGGGGGAACACACTGCTCCCATGCAGAGACTGTGTGAAGCCTCTCCTCTTTGCTGGGTCTGTTCTTTCCTCCTCAGGATAAGAAAAGGTTTGCTCCAGATGCTGCTAGCTTTAAATGTCTGAAGCAAGTGAGGTTCCTGACAGGAGGCCTGCATCTCTCTCCGTTGTTCGGTGACTGAAATTATCATTATCATGTTTAAAGATACTCACATGTCCTTCACTTGTGCAGCTGTTCAGCTGGGGATGTTACAGAGGCCCAGCTGAGACTGACCTTAATTCCTTCTCATGAATTTCATCCAGAAATTGGCTCGAAGGCTTTTACACCTCCAAAGTTTTGACTTTTTAATTTCTCTCGTTTTTTAAACGAAGACCAAGGGTTCCCATTTTACACCACCTGGCTCCTTGCCTTAGGATCCAGTTCTTTCATGAGGGTTTGGGGTGATGCACCCCACTCCCTGGCACCCCAAAGTGTCCTCTGATGCCTGACTTACCCAATATGGAGACCCATACCTTGGCACTAGCACCTCCAAAAGTTGTAGGAGGAATCAGGGAACAGGTTGTTGGGCAAGACTGGGGCCAGAGAGGGCTGGATCCAGACCAGAGGACTTTGGGCTGGCCCTGAGCACCCGCCTCCCTCCCCCCACGACAACCTGCACGGCCGGGGACCTCCCTGTCGTACCTGAGAGGAGGGCCTGGCCCGTGAACTGCCCGTACACGGAGGCAGCATGGGGAAAGGCATTGAAGGGCGGGACCGAGGCACCGGCAGGGCCCCCGGAGCCGACTTGCTGCAGATCCAAAAAGGCGGAGCTAGATAAAGAGGAAGGGGTGGAGCTAGAACTGGACAGCTCGGGGGTTTCCTGCTTTATGGCGAAGGGTGAATGAGGATCTGCCGGAGGGAGGGAGACAACAAGGAGAGAGGGGTGTGAGATGATGGGCGGGAACATGCGCAATCCAAGCCATGAGATGTGGGGAGGGCGGCGGCGCGGGTGGGCAGGCCCGGCTGCGCTCGCTCGGCGTGGGTGGGGAGCGAGGGGGCTACTCGGGGTTCTTCGCGTGAGTGAGGCGGGGGCAGAAGCCCTCTTCCCTGCTCTACCTCCTGCGGGTGTAGACGGAGAGCCTGCGCAGTGTGTGTGCCCGCTTCTGCGCGCCAGAGGGAGCGAGGGACCCGCGGGCGCGGAGGGCTGAAGGCACCACCCCCTCGCCCCACTTTGAGGCCCAGCCAGCGCAGCCCACCTCTTCTCTCCCTGCCAGCACCCCAAACACCTTCCTCCTGCAGGCCAGCCACCTCTGCTTCCCCTGCCCCCTCGCCAGCCCTCACAGCTTGGGCCAGATTGCCCAGCAGGCGTCCTACCTGCCACCACAGGGTAGGTCTGGTGAGTGGAGAGGTTGCGCCCCAGGGGCGTATTGGAAGGGGTCAGGGTGGCCTTTCCGTCGTCCAGGGCACTGTTGAGCAAGGGTAGCGGGTAGAGCCCCTGGGGAACAAAGAGAAGTCAGCAGGACACAGAGAGATCCCTGGGCAAGCAGCCTTCCTGCAGACCCTACTGCCTGTCCCTGGACTTAGTGACCTGCCTCTCCCCAGGAAAAGATCCTTTGCTCACTGTCTCCTTCCTGTTCATTCTCAGCTCCTCTTGGTGTGTTTAAAGCCCTTAAAAGCGCTACTGATCTCCCAGTCCCTGGCAGAGGGCCTTTCTTCCATGTCCTAGGTACCCACGGAGAGTGTCCTTCAGAGGACTCAGCCCTCTGGCTGGATGCTGGTTTCCTTCTTTGTCCCTTCACACAGTTAGGGCCCAGAGTGCAGGACAGTGCCAAGAGCTGAAGCAGGTAGCCCACAGGACTGCTACAAGTCCTTCACTCTGTTATTAATTGATTCCTCTTCAGATAGGAAATGGAGGTGCAGAGAGGTGAAGAAACTCATCACCCTTCCCTGTGGGGTAGAACTAGGATTCAGACGTGGATGCCCCTGCTGTCAACTGCTGCCTTAAACTGATGACAACCCCACTTCTTATATTTGCAAAGAACTGACATTAGGGCTTTGCCTCTGTCATTCTTACCAAGTTGTGCCCTGCCCCTACCTCTGGCAGCTCTGAGACATAGACTAATAAGATCTTGCCTGTTTTATACATCATGAGCCTGGACCCTACAGGGAACATGTCCCAGTTCTGTATATTGAAAGCAGGACTAAACCCAAGACTTCAGAGGCTGACCCAGGTGCTCTGATCCACAGAACAATTTTTCTTTTCTTTCTATATCCAAGCAAATAGAAGTAGGCAGGGTCAACTTGAAAGATACCTAGGGTTAATTTTGTTTGAAGAGCTCCTTATCAAGTACTTAAAGTTACTTCAATAAGAGCTCATTTTAGACTCCTACTAGCATCTCCTGGCATCAGCATGGCTGTGAGCTAAGGCTCTCCTTCAAAAAAACTTATTCAGCCAAAGACAAGAGAATGCCCCACCCTCCCCATGACTGCCTTCTACCAAGAAGGAACAGTATACCTCCATGCCCCTCATCTAGGTCTTATACATCACAAACACACTGCATGAAACATTGTGTGAAACTAAAGTCCAGGAATGCTGTGTGGTTATATAACAGCCCTACTAAAGACAATCACTTTTGGTGATTTCCACTGAGCTGGATTCTCCAAGGAGCCACAGCACTTTCTGGTTACATGCTGGGCACTTTTTGGAAGCTGCAGTCAAGTTTTGGGGGCCACCAGGGCACCATCAGCACGTCGCAGCAATTACTGACTAAATGGTGCTCTGGTTCCATTCTTTCCAAGGGGGATCACTCAGAGGCAGGGTGGAGTTGTTTAGAGCCTGGCCTAATGAAATAGAACAAAATGCCCAATTTCTAGAGAGCGTAAGAAAAGTTTAAAATGCCTTATGGATGTATTGATTTGATATCAAAATATTTACTTAAAATCCACCCTCTCTTCCAAAATCCAGGCAATTCAATGAAAAAAGAAAAGAAAAGAAAAGAAACCTATTTAGTCAAACATTTTGGTAATGTTGCATTGAGTCCAGTGATGACTAGAGTTTTTCTGGGGTTGAACTTGAATTGGGAGTTTTAGAATTTGGATTAGTTAGAGCTCTGGTTTTGCAATGATCTAGGTAGCTTTAATCTACTTGGCTTCCTAGAGCCCTGATTTTCTCATCAGTATTAAAAGGGATCATATAATCTATCTCGCAAGACTGATGTAAGGATTAAATGTGATTTTATATACAATATATGCACGAAGCTTTTAGCACCAAATGCTTGGTAGCAACAGATGCTGAATAAGTAGTGATAGGTAGTATTATTTTAAGATTATAGGAAGAGTCAGATATCACTAGATTCTTTATCTCTATTATATTTGCATTCTGTTGATCCATTTCTTGGTGGGATTGTAAAATAGAGGAAGAAGAGCTATATGAACTCCTAACACACTTAGTAGTAAAATAGCAACTAGGAATGAGGGCACATGACATATCTGCTGTACATTTTCTCCCTTGTTGATGTCCCAGACAAGAAGCCTAAATGAGGCAGAATCTAGATTTAAATATATATATATATATATATATATATATATATATATATACATACACATATACATATACATATATATATATACACACACACACACTCATCAGGGGTGCCAAAAATGTATGCACATTTTAAGAGACATTATCTATGTCTTACTTTTTAAAGTTGAATTGAATTATGGTTGTGATGTATAGCATAACATTTGCTCAAAATATGTGCCCAGAACAGGGGCAACAAGCATACAACACATTCTTAAAACAGCAATATGGAAAATGTTTGTCCCAAGATATGTACATATATTTTGGCACCTGTGTATATATACGACATGCAAGCAGAAGGGAGATTGATTGTGGGGAGGAGGAGGATCAGTGTGGGGAGAGGTGGACGTGAGAGAGCAATGGGGGGTGAACATGAATGACGTACAATGATATGCACATGTCATAATGAAGCCCATTAATCTGTACACTAAAATATTACTTAAAAAAAAGAGCCGCATGTCTTTGCTCCATGTTAAAGTCAGATATGAGTATTTGTGCTTCTCCCTGGGCTCCCCTAGCCTGAGGACCTTCCCATGCCCCGGTGAGACGATGCAGTGTTACTTTGGCAGCACAGTCACAAAACCAATAAAGCAGGAGCTCAGGCCCAGGCTGGATTCTCTCTGCCCCTCCCGACTCAGCCTCCTAAATGAGTGAAGGAGGGAAGAAATAATGAGTGGACCCTATGCTGAGCTTGGGTTTTCCTCTTCTCTAGGCTGAGAGGTTGGAGCAGCTCACTGGCTTTCAAATGCTTTTGTTTGGTCTTCAAATGTGAATATACATGGAGGCACCATGTCAAAACCAGGTAACAGTGAACCCATCTGATTGAAACCAGGGCTGGCAGCCCTGTGCCCTGTGACCATCTGCTTCCCTAAGCTTTTCCCATGTTCCCTGGCCCTAGGTTATCTCCACACACGTGGGAAAGCTGCACTAGGTGGTCACTGATATCCCCCTGGTTCTGAGAGTCTTTCATTCTAAGTCCCATGTATGTACTTCGGCATGGTGCAGGGACTCTCTAACCAAGCAGGGTCCTCCATGGGCCTGAGGGATGCAGCCAGAAAATGGCTCTGGGACCCAGCAGGTGCCAGAGTCTCTCAGTAGGGGTTCGTTACTCTTCCAGAGTGGCTGGTGCACTGTGGGTTTTGGAGGACCTGGAGCCAGTCCTGCCGACCCGCCGCTGAGGTCCCCACCCCTCCTGGAGCCATGTGCTGACTTGTGAATGAGCTCCCAGGTCCTCTCCCCAGCTCTGCTGACGGACCAGCTTTCTCTGAACCCCTTGTGGTTGTCACAGCCAAGACTGATAAAATCGCTGACGCAGATTGCCTGCCCAGCTGTGGGGGCTGGCACGGGGCCAGCAGCCCAGCCGGTCACTGGCAGTGCTTCAGCTGATTGTTGGCATCACCGCCATTGTCCCACTCAGATCTTAAAGGTGTACACACAGACTTGCCTCACGTCTGGCTCTGGAATGGCAGTGTGAGCAGAGAGGGGCAATCGGCCACACCCTGAAGATTCTCTTCAGCAAGTGGACTTGATGGGCTGAAGGGAGGCAGGCACTGAAACCGCTGACAGATAGTAATGAGCTGAGCTCAGTGGTTGTCAGCATTGTGGGGTCTTTGTTGGCCTCAGGGTAGGACCTCTCACATCTCTGTCAGCTTTCCACAGAAGCCACCCCATTATAATCCATTTCACCTGTCCTGAGCTCTCGAAAGAGCAATTCCCTGCTGCTTGTGATTTATTGTTCTGGATCTCCCAGCTCATTCATTTGTTCATTTATTTGATATACGTTTATTGACCAGCTATTAAAAATGAAACACTAAGCATTCAGCAGTAGGGTGCTTGCCTAGCACGTGGGAGGCCCTGCGTTTGATTCCAGCACTGCTCATGCGCGCGCGCGCGCACACACACACACACACACACACACACACACACAAAGAATTTTTTTTAAAAATGTAAATTAAAAAGGAGGACACAACGATAGGTGCTGGAGATGAAAAGCAATGTTTTCCTGGGAGTGTAGCTCAGTGGTAGAGCACTTGCCTAGCATGCATGAGTCCCTGGATTCAATCCCTAGTGCCTCAAAAACAAACATCCAAAATGATGTTTCAAGAGACTTCCCTGTCCTTATGAAATCAGGTACATCTTTACCTCTCTGTTCAATCCATTCTTATGATGACGTTATTGTTGTTAGGTTCCATCAAGTTGGATCCAACTCATAATGACCCTATGTACAACAGACGAGACACTCCCTGACACTATGCCATGCCTGGCCCTATTGTCAGTACTTCTCTGTTATTCTTGAGGTTTTCAATGGCTGATTGTTTCAGGAGTGGGCTTCTAGGTCCTTCTCTCAAGCCTACACCACCCAGTATTCCCAGGCAGTCTCCCATCCAAATACTAACCAGGTCTGATCCTGCTTAGCTTTTGAGATCTGATAAGATCAGATGCCATGGTGACACGGCTGTAGACATTCTTACAATAGACTGCAAGAAGTCACTAAGAGCCACATGTAGGACATACAGGACCACAGAAGGGGGAAGGATGAATCACAGCTGAGGGGCAGGGACAGATTCATGGAGAGGGTGACTGTGCTGAGTCATAATGGCCAAGTGGTATTTTTCCAGGCAGAGAAGTGGGAGGTAAGGCCTTCGACAGGCAGGGCACACAGTGTTCCAGGGCAGAGAGGTGTGAATGAGGGTGGCATGCCTGGGGGCATGCGCAATGCAGGATCCTGGGGTGTGCAGGGAGGGTGGGACTTGGGGTGATGTGGAGGTCAGTGTGGGAAGGCTTTAAGCTGTCACTTTGTGGTTGTGGGATCTGATGGCAAAGGGCTGGTGCCACTGGGTTATGTTGCCCTCCCAGAAAGGGTGAGGCTCAAAGTTCAGGTGAGGGAAGGCAAGAGAGCTGAGAGAAGAGGAAGACACTAAGGCATGTGGTGGAAAAAGCATGGGTCAGGCTGGAAGCTGCATGAAGCGCATGCCCTGAGCCTGTGAAAGCACCCTGGAATGGCTTTGGAGGCGGGAGCAAGCCTTGCTCTGGCCCTCACCCACTGGGCTTACCTCCCCCAGTCAGGCTGCTCACCTGCTCGCCTTTGGTGTGGCTGGGGGAGGCGTAGGCCTCCGAGTAGTGCTGCCGCTCAAAGGGGCACTCAAGCGGCTCCAGGTGGTGCTGGCTGAAGGTGTCCGTGCGGAGGTGCTTCCTGGGCCCGCTGCTGCTGCTCTGTGAATCGATGCTCAGCCGGCAACTGTCCTGGTCACCTGGTGCCCCGGGGTAGGAAGAGAGCTTTCAGGGGACCCATCTACCCATCCCCCAGGCCAAAGCAGAAAAGCAGATGGGCTGAAGAGGGAGGGAAAGGACTTAGGCTCCTGGGCAGGGCAGGGCCAGCTAGGAGACAGATGTGAGCCTGAGCGTGGGGAGTCGTGGAGCCCTACCATGTCCTGGGCCATGAAGGGAAGGGCTGCTGTCCCTGCCAAAGCCTGAGCAAACTGCCCTCCTGCACCCCCACCCTGCCTCCTGTCCCCACAAAACTCACTGTCATCCATCTTCCTCTTGCTGTCGCTGCCAGCCTGAGCAATTCCCAGGAGCCCATTGATGGAGTAGGTGGAGCCCAGGGAATCCGACTGTGGTGACTCCGGGGGAGTTACAGCTGAGCTGGGGACTGCAGAGGGGTGAGAGGGAGAGGGTGAGGATGAGGGTGACACCCTCATAGTCCCTGCTGCCATCAGGGATGAAGCAGCAATTCAGGTCACAGACTGAGTCCTAGAGAGGTTGGAGTTCATCCCTCCAGGAATTCCTGCTGGTGGGAGCGGAGCTTCGGGCCATGGTGGTCTGAAGTGTTTCCCATTGCCCGTCTTGCAGTGAGTTGACCATCAGAACCAGGCTTTGCCTTAGGGTGACAGCTCAGTCCACGCATTGGCTTGATGCACTGGCGTGCTTTTGGGGGTGTGCTTGTGGGTCTCTGTGTTTGTGTGAGTGCGTAGATGGGGGCATGGGAAGGATGTGGGAGCATCCAGGTCCCTCAGCACTCACTCAGTGTGTGTCCTGGGCTCAGGGACTTGGTGGCCACGCAGCTGTCCATGGGGAGGTTGAATGGTTGCTGCACTTTGGTCCGGATGATTCTATGGGGAAGAGCAGAAAGGCCATTAGAGAAAAGAGGATAAAACAAGACCCATGGCTGTCTGGATCCAGTTGGCTTTATGACATCCCACTGGGGTATCTCAAATGTGTCTCCAGCTCAACTAGTCCACAGTGAAACCCACGACCTCACTTCTCACACCTGGTCCTCCCCCACATCTCCATTTTATGATTAGAACCATGGGTCACTCTAGGCAGAAATCATGTGGGGCTCAACATCTGTCTCCTTCCCTTCCTTAAGCAACTCATCACCAAGTTCTGTGGCTTTGACCTTGTTAACCTCCCTAACGTTGATCCCTCTTTGCACATCACTGTCAACCCCTAGTGAGTGCCACCATCAACTCTCTCCCCCCAGGGTTGCTCTCTGGCCCACTCTGCCTCCTCTTGACTCTTTCTAATTGACTCTCCCTTCCTCAGGTATCTTGTGATTCCCCCAAGGCCTGGGGCTCAGCCTGATGCCCAAGGCTATTGTCTCTCACCTGTTGATGGAGCTGACACTGGGCACAGTGTCATTGTCACAGACACCCTCAGCCAACAGCCGATCTCGGATCTCCCAGGCGAACATGGTAGGGTTTTGCCGCTTGTAGTCCCCAATCTTCTCTACCACCTTGGGGGTGGCCACCTTGGGCTTGGAGCCCCCTATCACTCCAGGCCGGATGCTGCCAGTCTCGTAGTACCTACTCCAATAGAGAACCCCAAAGAATTACCCAATAAGCAGGTGGGGCCTTTGGGCAAGGACTTAGAGACGCTCTCCCCTCTGAGGCTTCTGGGGAGGGTGTGGGAGTGAGACATGGCCCCCAGGCTGGCCTCAAACACTCCATGTTCCCAGAACTGCCTGTTTCCCTTGCTTGGGTAGGTTTGCATTGCTCCAACCCAGAACCCTCCGCTAAAGCCTTCGCCTGGCTTCTTTTTCCCTTTCTTCTGGTCATTTTCCTGTGTCTGCATTGTATGAGTGAGTGATCCCTCTGTAAAACAGGGTATCTTGACATAGGTGCAGTGAGAATTGCAGGTCCCTAAAGCCTGTTTCCTCCACCCAGTTTCTCTTGGCAGCCACGATTGACTGTTCTCCCTGGCCAGCCTGGTTTTACCCTTCCTGGGAGAGCCAGCTGGGGTCATTGGGCCCTCTGCCCTGTCTTGCTGGTTCACCTTTGGTCCTTGTCTTGTCCAGGGCCCAGCCATGTCCCTCATCTGCTGCTTACTGGTCTTCTATCAAGGTCCATGGTTCAAGTTGAAGCTACTCTTTCTGGACTCTGGAGTCCCAACCTTGCCTGGATCCCTAACCAGGTCCAGACTCTTAAGCCAAAGCTCCCTCTTCCAGGGCCTCTGCTCCTCTCCACTCTCCACCTCCCAACTAGCTGCTTTGGCAGATCGATGGCCCAGGTCAGGATACCCTCTCCTCCTTGTTGGAGAAACCCTCTGGTTTCTTTTATCATGGAAATAGAAATCTAGCTCTTTAAAACTCTATTCGTCACTGCCATCCAGAGCTCATGTCCTCTCTGCCATCTCAGGAGTCCCTTCTCCTGGACTTCCAGCAAAAGGCCACCTTTTTCTGTGGGAGTTGGGGCTTTCCATGGTTCATTACAGCCCAGGCCCCTTTGCCTTCTTGAACCAGGGCTCCCTGTGAATCCACATATGGGTTGGAGGAGGTGGCCAGGTACGTGTAGCTGACAGAAGGCTGAATCCTCTGCAGTGGCTTTTCCGATGGAAGAGGTTCTCTAGACTAGAACATGTGGAGGCTTTGCCGCTCCTGACCTTTCCTGGACTCATGAGTCAGGGATTTCAACCCTGGTTGCAGAGAATTAGAAGTAGAGCAGTGGGCTAACAATATACTTACACTTAAGTCCATTCCTCTAAAGTTATTTGGGCTGAAGCTTATACAGTAATTTTTTTTTTTTTTTTTTTTTTACTGTTGGTATTAAAATTAAGGTTTCTAGGTGCCACCTGGGCTCTGGGTCTTGGAGGTCAGTGATTCTCAATCCTTCATGTTCTTGTTCTACCTGGTCATGTCCTAAGAATCACAGCATCTCAGAGAGGCTGATTCAGTAGGCTGGCTGGGGTCTAGGAATCTGCATTATATCAACCACCCCCATGGCTTCTGGTGCAGGTGGTCTGGGAGTTACAGTTAGAGCAGCACAAACTCGGCAGAAACTCCCTCTTGCAGCGGCTAGACCTCAGGAGCCACCTCTGACCATGTGTCCCCTCCCTAGGGACTTTGTCTTCCTAGGTCTCAGCAGGGAAGGAACTTTGAGGACAATGTTCTTGCCTTAGAGCAGAAAGAGCTATGGAAAATGAAATATGACATGAAAGAGAAAAAGAGAGGGAGAAACAAAAGCAAGGAGAAATGAACAAAGAATCGAGGAAGGAAGGGTGAGAAAACACTAGAAGAAAAGCAATGATGGGTAAGGGCTGAGCAGCACCAATACACCCTGTTCAGAGTCTAGGTCTAAGATGTGTACTCTGGTGGGTAGGCGGGCTTGCAGTCCTGAGGTCAGCCACAGAAGGCAATCCTTGCAGGGAAGGGGAGGCATGGTGAATTTCGTGCTTACCTGCCAAGGATCTTGCTGACGCAGCCATGACTGACTCGGAGCTGGCGAGAGATGTCGCAGGGCCTCACACCCTGGTGGGCCAGGTCGACGATGCGTTGGCGGACCACTTCTGGCAGGGGTCTGCCATTCACAAAGGCCCCTCCCAGCTGGTTCAGCCCTCCATGGCCTGAAAAGACAATATTCCCAGTTATAGTTGTCAGGGCCAGGCAGTGAGTTTGGATGAGAACTAGCCATGAGCATCAGTGCTAATGTGTGTGTGACTGTTACTGTTAACTCCATGGTCAGGTCCTCGGGAGCGCCCTCTACCTGTGCCCCTCCCACTTTGCTTCCCACCTCCCAGGAAAGGTTGGTAAGGGTGTTATTCTGTACTCACACCCCTTCCCCCATACAAGGGTTCTGGAGGGGCCCATCATGATCTGGGGACTCTTTGGGTCTGCTCCGTCTCCCTCAGCCCCTCAGCCCATCACTGCTTCCCTCCATCTGAAAAGCATATATAGGAGTGGAGGATTCAGGGTCTTCTTATGCTGACACTCAGCTGTGTGACCGTGGGGGGAAATCTCCACTCCTCTTGCCTCTCCTTTAAAAATGAGGAAATAAGAAGAAATCAATGGGTTTTCCATTTTTCTTTCTCCTCTTAAACCATAAAATCAGATTTTAAAACACAAACACAAAAGAATAAAAGCCAAAATTCTCTGATTGAGCTGGAGCTCTGTCTGTGGGTGACCTGCCGGAATGACTCCTGAGTTTTGTCTTTCTCTAACATATAAGAGCCCTGAAAATGAAGGGCAGAGACCTCACTAGGACACATCTCATGGGCTCCAGGACTGCCACAGGTTGCAGGCAGCTATCCAGTATACCAACAAGCTACACCTTAAGCCAAGCTTTAGCTGTTTTCCTGACTTGAACTCTGCAATCTGGCCTGAGCCTGTATTTCATTCTGAGTTCAAACATCTAGTCAAATCCAAATGTCCCGAGACCCTACTATGTGCCAAGCACTATATCACTACTGGTGCTCAGCCAAATAAGGCAGACTTAATGCCTATTTTTCCCTCACATGGTTTATTACAGTAAGAGACCAGACCAGCAGACAGCTAATGAACATCCTTCATGACGACCTCTGGAAGCCGGGACATGTAGATTATTATGACAACCAGTGTGCTGGACCTCTCCTACATCAGGGACCCACCAAAGGGTTCCTGGAAAAGTCTAAGCTGAGGGTGAAGGTAAAGGGATGCTATCTGGGAGAGAGAAGGGAGAAAACCATTTCAAGTAATGGGAACAGCATGTGTGAAGGCTTTGAGGTTAAGAAGGAATGTGTCTGCTAGATTTACCAACATATTCAACTTTATGAAATTACTAGATCCATATTGGTATAATTTCAGGCCCAAGATTTCTGTTTTTTCACCAAGGAGGTAAGTGACAGAGTTTTAGTGCGTTGATTGATATGACTTGGATGACTCAATATGTGTGAAGAGGAGTCAGGATCTGGCCAAAATTTAGGGCTCAGATCAGAGATGCTTCATGCTTAGGCCCTTGCTGTATACCCAGGGACATGATTTGGTGATCTGGCCAGGGGCAATTAGAACCCTGGGGGGTGGCAGTCAGAGAGAGCAGGCTGGTGAGAAGGGCAAGCCAATCCCAGGCCTCTGTGTGAGCCAGTTAAGACTATTTATGGTTGGGGTGGGAAGTGCCTTTGCTGGGCACACAGTGCCCATTATCACCCACTGACTTAGCACATTCAGAACTGCCTTGCAATGTCTCCTCAGGGGCCCAAGCTATGTTCAGCAGAACACTCAATTTCCCTTAAAACAAATAAACAAAAGAGGCTATCAGCCTCTGCCCTGGGCAGTAAGTCAGTCGTGGGGAAAAGCCCACTGGCCAAACATCCAGCATGAAGGACACAGTGATCCACCTTTCTGGTGGAGGCAACTGGGTCAGCTTGGGCACAGCTGCTACCTGCCCGTTCTAGGCCACTTGTTGCAGTGAGTGCTTTTCCACAAAGCTGGGACGATGTTCGATGTTCGGGAGCTTTCAGCATAGCCCAGATGGTGGGAGAAGTGATGCTTGTCCACTCCCCAGACCATTCCTCTGGCCCTTCACTGGCCACACTATTTATGGAGAATTTGCCCCCTCACACCATCATTGTTGCTTTTTGGCTCTTTGGGGGTCCAAACACTGAACACAAGGGGGCGCCAGACAGCCGCCCAAACCCAGACTGGACTTTGTGTGGTTCTACTTTGTTCCTAGTTTCCAGAACTTTCGCTGCACGTCCACTGAGGCTTACGTGTTTGTGCTAAGGGCCTCTCCAGCTGGAAGCGACATTTCCTACAAGTGGAAGTTCTTCACCCCTAGAAACTATCAGGTTAAAGAAAAAAATGTAATTTGGGGGTGGCATGAATTGGGCATTTTGCCTTTTTAAAAAATCCAGCAATATTATTCTCCAAACTGTGCAGGCGGTTGTCCTAAATTATCCTGAAGGGACTGACTCAGTATTCTCAGAAACCCAAACCCTTGCGAACACTGCTGAAGGTCATTCACTGTATCACACATTGGCCAGCACTGTTATTTTTTTTGTGTTGGGGGGGATTTTTTTTTTTTTTCTTTTAATACTTGAGGGTTGAACTCAGGGCCTTTCACATACTTTGCAAGTGCTTTGCCACTGAGATGCACCCCCAGCCCGTTTTTAACTTTTTATCTTGAGACAGGGTCTCACTAAGAATGAAGGCTGCCTCTATCCACCCCCATTACTGAGATGGAAAGATATAGTTACATCTCTGACCTCTGAGCTGTGAATTGTCTGGAGTATTATTTTGTTTTACTGGCTTCTGAATGATTTTGTGTTATTGTGGAAAGAGTCTTGGGCCAGACTCCTGCCTTGACTTTACCTGTTTTAATCTCATCATTTGAAAACAATTATTTTGTTGTTGTTTGTATGTTTTGCTTTTTTTTTTTTTTTCAACTGTAGTAGTGAATGGAGCTTAACAAAAATTGTTATACTTGCTGCTGTAAGAAGACGGGGGTGAAGATGGAGAAGGGTTTGGTTCACTGAAAATTTTGATATAAACAAAGTTTTTCTGACTTTTAACATCCACATGGTTGAATGCTATGACCCACACTTGACCACAGGACTTTGGTAGTACTTCTCAAACCTGAGTGTCACTTCTTAAACTTTAGAATCACTTGGAGGGCTGAATCCAATGCCCAGATTTTGTGAATCAGTAGGTCTTGGATGGAACCAAGAAGGCGTATCCCTAAGAAGTTTTCAGATGGTGTGACTATTGCTAGTCTTGGAAAACACATTGAAGACTAGTGGCTTAGGCTGGGAAGTGAGCAATGGCTGGTAATGAAAATTTAAGAGAATCTCTCCTCATGTTGTCCCCTTCTCCAGGCTTCTTCTAAGAGTAATAATTATCATTTGTATATTGTGGTTTTCATTGTTTTCCCCTCATGCTGGGGGTTAAACCCAGAGCCTGGCACATGTTAGGCAGGTGCTCCACCACTGAGCTACACCCCAGCCTTGTTTTTATTTTCTATTTCCGAGACAAGGTCTCACAGAGTTGTACATGCTACCTCTGATCTCAAACCTGTGATCCTCCTGCCTTTGCCTCCCTAGTCCCTGGGATTATGGTCATGCATCACTGTATCCAGCTATGGCTTTCATTTCTTTTCAACTCAACAAATATTAACCAAGTGCCAGGGATGACTCAGGGGAAAAGCCCTGAGAAGATAACCTTGAACAAGACAAAAATACTGGCCCTCAAATTATTTAGATCCTTTTAGGGAATACAGTCAGATGCATCAAGAATTGGCATTGCTATAGCAGAAGTCTCTCAAAAGAAGTAAATCAGTCCAGTTGTTTGGGGGCCCACAAGAAATCAGAGAGAATGTCAGAGAGGTAGCCAAGTGAAGAAGTTTCCATAGGAAGAAAAAGAAAAATTCCATGCATGAGGTCTTGGTGCTTTGAACATGGACTGTGACAGGAAGGGCCAGCTGGCTGCATATGAAGGTGGCCTCTAGGCTCTGAGGTTTTGAACTGCAATGGAAGGACTTCTGTCTTTCCTGTGTCCGGTGTGGGGGAGTAGACTTCTCTAGGTGAGTCACCACCAAATGCCCAGAGGTAGGTGCAGGCTTCCTTCCTGCCCTGGTGCCCACTGTACTGACCCCCTTTCCATGCTCATCTGCGGATGGGTGGGACTTGAGGCCAGAGGCCAGCAATGAGTAGGAACCCATTGCTTAGGAGAGAAGTGGTGGGGGTGGGTAAGGCATGAACCAGGAAGAGGTTTGAAGCTTCATAAGCAAAGTTCCTTTGCATGGCTGGGGATTGTGGGTGGGAAGGGAGAGATGTGTAGGAGGAACACAAGACCACTGAGCCAGATGCAAGCAGGGTCCTGGGTGTGAAACTCATCAGACAGAAATGCAAGCCTTCCTGGTTAGAGAGGTCTGAGCTCACAGCAACTTTGGAACTCTGCCAGGCTCTAGGTTAAATCTTACTGTCCAGAAATATATCCTTTGGGAAAGTGACCATTTAGGGATGTGCAAGGGCTCCTTTTGGCAGTTACTTCATCTTTTAGAAGGCTCTGAGGAAGTAGAGATGGTAGAAAGAAAAAGGCTACTTGCCAAAAACTCTCATTACATGTACCGCTGTCAAACCCTCGAGATGTGAGGCTCCGCTCCTCTGCCCCACAGTCCTTTGCACACCAGGCCCTCTCATGGCACTTTGTTTAACAGCAACTTTGTTTAGATTCCTTGGTGGGTTCTTCAAGGGCAGGAGCCCTGTCTTTTTCTATGTAACACGTGACACAAAGTTAAATTAGTGTTTTAGTTCATGCATATGACAGAAAAATGCTTTCTATGTGATGGTTGTTGTAGGGATTACCAGGATTCCCCACCTTGGGAACCCCAAGTCCTATACTTCTATCTGCTTGCTCCATAGTATCTCTGCCTAACCCTAAAGTGACAATGGGCCAATGTGCTCTTCTGTAAAAAATTCTATTTAACTATCTAGGAATTGTTGCTTTAGTCTCAGAGAAGGTCAAGGTGCGTGGGGGCTTGAGACTTGGCAGGGCCATGGTTTCATGACAGGTTCAGTGGCTGTTTTGGGGTGCCCTTCAGATCATGCTATGCTTCCTCTCCTTCCATGGAGAAATGGGAGCTGGTTGGTCTCTGATGTTGTCAGCCTGGGGTTATTGTCCCCAGCACACTTCCTTGCAGGTCTGTAATCTCTGTAACCTTCTAGCTGCCCCTTTGGCTTGGTGCCTTTCTGGAATGCAGGCCATGGCTTCTGTCTCAAATGCTCCTAAAGAAAGTGTCCCAGGACCATGGAATCCCTGTGACGCAAGTATGCCCACCAGATCATTTTGCCATCCAGACACATGGGTTATCTGGACACATCAGATCCTTGGGCTAGGTCAGAGGGCCTGGTGGGCTGGAACCTCATGCATCTGTTTTACCCCCAATTTCCTACGTGACCTTTGTTATCCCTGTGCCTTCCACTTGTCCTCTTTAGCTGGAGAAGACAGACAGGCGCTAAGTAAGGCTTATGTTTCTTTTTCCATTCTCATCAATCCCTCATCCTTCTACCTGCTCTGGAAGCCTGGTCCATAAATTATCCTCCTATTTCTTTTATATTGCTTACTTCTCCCTTTCTATTAAGTCCTTCCTCTGGATCTACAAATGCAATTAAGTTAATCTATGCTGCCTCCCTACTCCCTGCCTGAAAAAAAAAAAATTCTTTCTGTGTCTATGAAAATCTTTTCTTATTGTTTTCAGCCAGATGTCTTAAGAATCAGCTATACTTGCTGTTCCTATTTCTTCCATTTCCTCCCTTCCCATTTAGTGGTCACCTCACCCTGAAGCCTCTCACTGGCATGGGCTTGAACACTTGGTCATGGGACATAATGGATGGGTGGTAAGTGGGTGGGGGATGTCATGTTCTCCCTCTTAAAGAGGTTTCCATGACAATGCCATCTGTGGGCTCCTGGTATGTTCAGCCTAGGCTTTTTTTCTCTTTCATGGGATTCTTGTCCATCATCTGCTCCCTTGTATCTGGTTTTTTCCTAGGCTTTTCTCAAAGTCCAGTGCTGCTTTCACTCTGCACGTCATCCTTGGTGACCCCACTCTCACTGCTTTACCTACTCCCCATCTTCTCATGGCATAGTGGGCACCCCAGGAATCTCTAGCCAAGTCTTTCCTCCACTTTTATTTGTTGTTAGGTGCCATCGAGTTGTGTCCAACTCATAGTGACCCTCATAGGGTTTTTAATGGCTGATTGTTTTGGGACTGCTTCAGGAGTGGACTGCCATGTCCTTCTCCTATTTTTACGGAGCTGGGGATCAAACCCAGGTTCTCAGAGACCACAGAGCAGCACTCTACCAATTGAGCTAAACCCTAGCCCCCCACTTTTATATTCAACTCCTATAGGAAATCTCTTAGGTAATAAAGAGGCTCCTCATCTTCCACCAGATTCTCCATCACCAGCCTTCTGCATGTCTTTGGAACTATCAGGGGGTCCCCTGCCTTGGGGCCTTCGCATATGCAGTTCTCTCAGCCTGGAATTCTTCTCTTATGTAGTTAATTCCTACTTACCCTATATAGTTCAACACTAAGTCACTTTCTCAGGTGGCTTTGTTTTGTCCTAAAGAATAGATTAGCCCTTGGTTTAGATGTTTTCATAATATCCTTTACCTCCTTTGCATCTTCTTGTTGTTGTTAGGTGCTGTTGAGTCGGGTCCAACTCAGAGCCACCCTCATTGAGTTTTCAATGACTGATTGGGGATTGTTTCTGGGAGTGGACTGCCACATTCTCTGTCATTTTTGTGGTGCTGATTGAACTTGGGTCCTCAGAGAGTGCAGAGCAGGCACTCTGCCAACTGAGCTAAACCCTTGCCCCTTCCTTGCATAGCATTCACCAAAATGCAGCATCAAATATTTTGTTTTTTGAGAAATTTAGTAGAAATTGAGAGGAAGAAAGTGTTTCACAGTCAAGGAAAAATTTTTGTTAGAGATAACATTTTGTTAGAGATAAAATTTTGTTAGAGAATAGAGAGGCATTATAGTTCAATTTAATTGCATTTGGAGGCCCACCTTTCTTTGCATAATTATATGTGTGAATAATGGTGTCTTTTCCTGCTAGATTGAAAGCTCCATGAGAGTGAGACTCCTTCTGTTTGTCCATTGTTATACTACGTGAGATATTTAAGAATATATATATGCCACATGAATGAATCAACAGCCTTTAGCTCTTTCCATTCTTCCCATAGGGAATACTCACAGGGCATGCCATGTTTGCCTCTTAACTATTAATGCCAAGACCTTCCTAGCCATCTGCAGCATTTAAACATCCATATGTTAATGAGTCCATTCAATGTGTATTTTATATACCTATGGTGTTCCAAGCACTGTAGTCAAAGTGCTAAGGACACAATGGGTGTACTGTTACAGAATAATAGGATAGCAGGAGATGGAATTAGTTCAAGGGGAGCAAAGATAGTCCCTCAAAGTGATATATAGTCTGAGTGGAAGCTGAGAAGACATGAACTGGTCACCTGGACCTGTTTGTCTTCACCCAACCTCGCCCATGTGAACCTTTGCTATGCGACAGGGGAGCAACACATCCAAACCCAAGTCTGGCCATGTTGCTGCCATGTGTAAGGAGCCTTTTGAGGCATGGCATCATTTCATTGTAAAGTCCAGGCTTCTAAATCTGGCAGACAATGCCCACCAAGACCTGACCCTGGCTTTGCTCTCTAGCCATTTCTTACCTGTCTAAGCCTTGAACCCTGGCAATATGGAATTGCTTGCTGTTCTTTCCTCATACCCAAGTCCTGCCTTGGATCCTTATTTGTGCTACCTGCCCTCCCCCTTCCTAACTTTCTTTTGATTGGTTTTCACTTATTTCTGAAGAGTCAGTTTAGGAGATCACCTCCTAGAGGAAGTCTTCCCTGTTTTTTCCTGCCTGCTGTCTGTGGTCCTTTCTTTTAAACAAGCCAGGGCCTAATTTCTGTCACTACATTTAGCAGAATGGAAGTGTTATGTCCTGCTGCGAAGATTATTTTGTTCCTTGAGGGATGACATGGCTTCTTTATCTCTGAAATTCTAATATCTACTATTATGTTTGGTGCACAGTAGGTACCCAATAAATGTTCATTGAGCTCATTATTGGATGGAAGAAAGAAGGAAAGAAAGGAGGAAAGGAAGGAAGGATATTGTTGTCATTAGATGCTGTTGAGTCCAAATCATGGCCACCCTCATGGGGTTTTCAGTGGCTGTTTCAGGATTTTTTTCAGGGGTGAGCTGCCAGATCTTTCTCCCATTATTTGTGGTCCCAGGGATCTAACCCAGGCCCTCAGGGAGTGAAGAGTAGCACTACCAAGGGAAAAGGGAAGCAGAGAGACAAGGAAGAAAGGAGGAAGGGAAGAAAGGAGGTAGATCCACAAGTTTAGTGAAGCCATACCACTGTGGTGTCTGATCCCATCAGATCTCAGAAGCTAAGCAGTGTTGTACCTGGTTAGTACTTGAATGGGAGACAGCCTGGGAACACCAGGTACTGTAGCTTGGAAGAACGACATGGAAACCCACTCCCAAAAAAACAATCAGTCGCTGAAAACCCAATGAATAGCAGAGAAGCACAATAATAGTGTTTTTTCTTTTGTACACAGGGTTGCTATGAGTCAGACACTGACTTGACGGTACCTAACAACAACAACAACAACACATTCTTTGCTTTAAATAGAATTCTGTTTTCCATAGACATACCCTCTTAGACATGAGTTATTCAAAGAAGGAGATCCACCTATCACAGCCCAGGAAAAGAGAGGCTTACCCTGCTTCTGAAGGAGTCAAGGAATGAATGTAGAAGCATTCCCGTTGGCTTTTACATTAAACCTTTGATGTCGACACTGAATGTGTGACTACCTATAGGGCTCACACTTTCATGAGGAGTTTTATGGTTGAATGTGGCAGGATGTTCTGCAGGAACATGACCTGCAGGAGCACTCTGTGAAATAAGTGCTATTGTCTGTGCCTGTGGGGAAACTATCACTAGTGTGAATCTTTAAATATTGAGGAAAGAAGACTCTTCCTTCTAACTGGCTATAGAGGTTCTGTGAAGAAGGATGGGGTGGCCTACGTGGACTATGCCCTCATGAGATTTCCAGCTCTTATAGGGAGAATTCAACATGCATTCAAGGAAAGAACCATGAGAGAAAGCTCCAGTGAGAGTGAACAGTGGGTCAGTACCAAAAGCTACCCTTCCAGAGAGCTCAGACACCCCAGTATAAGAAACTGGTTTCTGGTTCTCATTGCCAAGGAGCTCAACACTATGTTAAAGTCCTAGGACATGTTTTGGAGTCCTGATTTCTCAGATTTCTTCCAGTATCAAGCATGTATTAGCAGGACATAATCAGAAGACAGAAACCTACTCGTGGGGTGTTCAATGAAGTGGCTTTGACAAAACATAATCCCGAATTGCTTATCTGGGCATTGAGGGATATATGAGTGCAAAGGAAGGATTGAAGTAACGCTGAGACATGAGTTAATCATCCCTAACCCAAAATTCCAAAATCTGAACTGTTTCAAAATCTGAAACTTTTTATAGATCACTACAGAAAAAGCTTCGACCTTAAACATAATTGGGATCCAAGGATGTATAGAAAAATATTCCCACAAAAAGACAAGCAAGTGGAAGAGAGGCCTTTGGTGTGTGTGGGGGGGTGGGGGGGTGGGGAGAGGAAGTGCACAAGAGGCTGAGGGGGAACTTATCTGTGCAATGTACAATGAAACACATATATGGAAATGTCACAATGAAATGCATGTCAGAATGAAACACATTAAGTTGTACACTAAAAATTTCCAATAATAAAAATATCTGAAACTTTTTGAGCTTCAAAGTGACACCACAAGGGAAAAGTTCCGTACCTGACCTCTGTAACACGCAGCAGTCAAAACACAGATGCACAGAAATACTGTATAAAATTATCCTCCAGTTACACATATGAATTATGTTGTTGTTGTTGTTAGGTGCCGTCAAGTTGGTATCCGACTCATAGCGACCCTCATAGGGTTTTCAATGGCTGGCTGTTTCGGGATTGCCTTGGGAGTGGATTGCCAAGTCCTTCTCCCATTTTTGGGGTGCTGGGAATTGAACTCGGGACCCCAGAGACTGCAGTGCAGCGCTCTACCAACTGAGCCAAATCCCAGCCCGGCCCATGAATTGTGTATGAAACATAAATGAATGTCATGTTTAGACTTGGTCCCATCTCCAAGCTGTCTCCTTATGTATATGCAAATATTTCAAAATCCAAAAAGTCTGAAATCCAAAACACTTTGTGTCTCAAGCATTTCACCTGTACGTGGCAGTCGCTGCCTCTAGACTGGAGGAAGCAAAGGGAAGAACTGAAGTTATCAGAACGCAGATACTCAGAGGAAGGGTCCACGGAGCTGAGGTTTGGACCTGCCACGTGGTACTTCCTCTGAGCTATTGCTGGGAGGCATATGAGGCTGGCTCTGAGAGAGCTGGAACCTAGATCAATTGCTGCTACTGAGCTAATATTACCAAGAATGATTTGAAACAAGAAAGCCCCCTTATTATTCTCCAGCCCTCTGCTACCAGCCAGGTGTCCCATTTATCTGTCCCTCATGGAAGCGCAAAACGATAGGTGGCTTTCAAATCGGTCCTTTTGCACTGATGCGTGAATAAAGTTCATATATTTATTTATTTCATTCTCTGAAGCAGTATCTGTTAAAGATTAAGAAACTTACACTTCATCCCTAATTTATGGCCTTGCTGTGAACTTCGTCTCCCTTTGCCTCTTCTCCTCGTTATGTTGTGAACACAATGCATGTATCACACTTAGCCCAGGCCCTGGGCCTCACTAGGCCCTCCACAAATGTTCAACATTACCATGACCTCCTTGACACCAGTCCTTCCATACCAGCCCCTGCTCCAGGCTCCAGACATAGTGAGATCTAGACAGATGGGCCTCCCACCCTCTTGGAAACTATGCTTTTATGGAAGATTTGGTGGCTTTTTTTTTTTTGTGTGTGTGTGTGTGTGTGTGTGTGTGTATAGTACTTTGGGGGATTTAACCCAGAACTTCACACATACTTTGCAAGTGCTCTATCACTGGGCTGCACCTCAGACCAGGTTTTATTTATTTTTATTTTTATTTTTTATTTTGAGTCAGGGTCTTTTTAAATGCTTTGAGGAGAAGGAAATAATGCCAGGTCCCCCGTTCCCCTCCTGGAGCACATGACTTGGTGGTTATCATTGACTCCTGGGTGCTCCTGTGGATGCCTCTCCATTGTGTGTTAGGCTCTGTCCTTCGGCAGGCCCTCTATGCTCTTTAAGGCAACTTGCAGAGCAGCTCCAGCTCCCAGCCTCCTATGGCATATCTAAGAGGCCTCCCAGTAGGACAAGAAGCTTGGCTGCCTGGGATGCTCTTGCCTTGGGCCAGCCCAGGAGGTGGCTGTGATGGGAAGAGTTAGTACAATTTTTCTATCTCCAACTGGGAGACAGAATTAGGTAGGGACAGAAGGAGGGAGACAAGGGATAGATACAGAAGTTTCCTGTGGATTAGGCCATACCTGGGATGAACCAAACTTAGAAGAAGGGCTGTCTTCATTACTCAGTCCTTCTCCCCGGTTATCATGCTTAGGAATAATAGCTATAGGCAGCATGATGTTGTTGTTAGGTGCCATCAAGTTAGGTCCGACTCATAGTGACCTTATGCAGAGCAGAACAAAACACTCCCTGATTCTGTGCCAGGCGCACGATCTTATCTATATTTAAGCCCATTGTTACACACACTGTGTCAATACATTTGGTGGAGGGTTTTTCTATTTGTTGTTGACCTGCCCCTCTCCCAAACATGATGTCCTTCTCCAGGGATTGGTCCCTCCTGACTACATGTCCAGAATATGTAAGATGCTGTCTAGCCATCCTTGCTTCCAAGGAGCACTCTGGTTGCACTTTCTCTAGGACAGATCTGTTGATTCTTTTGGCAGTCCATGATATATTCAATATTTGTCTCCAGCACCATAATTCAAAAACATCAATTCTTCTCCTGTCTCCTTTGTTCAATGTCCAGCTTTCACAACCATACGATGCGACTAAAAATACCATGGCATCATGAAATGTGCTTATTCTTGAGCTAAGCTGAGTACTATGCCAGGATTCCTTCCTTCCTTCCTTCCTTCTTTCCTTCCTTCCATCCTTCCTACCGTCTTTCCTTCTTCCTTCCTCTCTCCATCTTTCCCTTTCCTTCCTTCCTTCCTTCCTTCTTTCTTTCCTTCCTTCCTTCTTTCTTTCTTTTCCTCCTTCCCTTCCCTTCTTCTTTACTTTCTTCTTTGTACTGTGGATTGAACCCAGTGCCTCCAGCATGCTAGGCAAGCTCTCCACCGCTGAGCTCTACCCCAGCCCTGATCTGAGTACTAGAAACACATCTTTCCATTTAATTCTCACAACAACTTTTTGAGATAGGAAGCACATCACCCCTTTTTTCCAGAGGAGAAGATGGGTTTGCAGAGATAGTATATCATCTATCCAAAGCTGCATCATTACTAAGGACCAGAACTGAGCCTTAAGCCAGCTGAGGGCTCCGTGCTGCCTGGTTTCTGCCCAGTCCCCTTCTGCTGTTCCTGCTGTCCCCCTGGCTGTGTGGTTGGTTATTCCAGGTACAGCCAGCCACTCCCCTAAGAGCCAATGTGTGTCTTCCGCAGCCCCCATCTAGTGTGGGTGCTTTCCAAAACCCACTTCAAAGTCCTCTCCAGGAATCCATTTTGTCTGGGCTGTATTTTCCCCTTTTTGCTTTTCTCCTGCCAGCAACCACACCTGGCTCCTTTGCCTTCTTGCTCTGTCCTCTGTGTTGGTTTGTCCTCCTCCTCCTTGGCTCTCTTTGTTTGCATTCCTCTCCACCTCTTTTCTTCCCAGGCTCCCCTGCTCTGGGTTTTGGTTCCCCCTTCCTCAGGCTCTTCCAGTTGCTTTGCTTTCTTTTATTTTCACTCTATGCTGATCCCCTCTCTCCACTGTCACCAGGTCTCAGCCCCTTCCTGTCAAAGATGGCAGGCCTCTCCCAAGCCACCTCTCCCCTGCTAGGTCTGTCTTCCCTCTCCCTCCCTCCCCTGGCTCTTTGGCCATCCCCCTTCCCTGCATAATCTTTATTGCCTGCTCCACTGCTCAGGTTCTTTATCCCATCTTCCCCTCAAAGGCATTCTCAGCTCTGCTGTTATTCTTGTATTAGCATTGAACCCATTAAAGCTAATTTGTTTGCCCTAATCTCCATTTATTTTTCCCTAGTTGATATTAGATTTCCCTTTCTATTGCTCGGGCATGATTTTCTCTTTGTCTTCCTAATGGTCTACCCCCCTCTCTCTTCCTCTATTAATCTGGTTGGCTTCATTGTGAGGTTTCAAGGCCTTTCTCTCCACCTCCCCCAGCCCTTAGATTAACCTTGTCACTTCCCTCCCAGGAAGGGCTCCAGGGTGTGGATTTCCTGGGATGGAGCTGCCCCAAATATCAAAAGATCTCTAAGCTCCCCAGGAGAAGTGGTGCTGGGCCCCAGGCCCTGCCTTTTCCCTAAACCAGTCTGGAGGCCTCAGGCATTCTGAGGGCCAGAGTGCTAGAGGCACATGGCACACTCAGGAGCTGCTTGGAGCCTGAGGGTCACCAATCCCAAGGGTGCCTCAGGTAGGGTGATCTTTGGGGCTCTCTGGAAGATTTCTGGAGACCTCTGCCAACTTTGTTAGTTTGTATAAATTTTATCTGTAGGCCAAATAGTGGGCAGGTCACTCTCTCTCTGTTGCTGAGACTGGGCACTGTGTCCTCAGCAGTAGACACACCCCTCCCCTTCCGGAAGAGGTGAAGTCCTCTGTGTTATGCAGCTTCGGCTGTGGCTGATCTACACCCTGCACTCAGGCCTTTATGCCTTGGGAGGAGGCTGGCAGGAGCAAAACTCAGGAGGCTCTGCATTCATCTCCCTGTCCAGGGCCCTCTCTGAGTCTCATTGTTTAGGCCCTCCCCCTGGACACTGCACACCTTGGGGACACATGGCACCTCATCTAAGAGTGCAGGCTTGCCTCACAGGGAACAGAGCACTGCTTCCCACTCCACTGATCTTGAGAACCCCTGGAGGGTTCAGGAACTTTCCACCTTGGTCAGTTCAACCAGAAGCTGTTGGCATGGTGTCCCTGCTGAGTTTCTAAAAATCTCCTCTGGTGATTATGAAGAGTTTACTCCTGCTCACTGCTGCTGCTGCTGTTAGGTGCCATGGAGTCAGGTCTGACTCATAACCACCCTATGTACAACAGAATGGAAGAGGCACTGTGTCTGACAGTGCTTCTCTACTATCCAGAAGGTTTTCAATGGCTGATTGTTTCAGGAGTGGGGTGCCTGGTCCTTCTCCCATTTATGCAGTGCTGAGAATCGAACCCAGGGCCTCAGAGCACACAGAGCAAGCACTGTACCAACTGAGCTAAACCCCAGCCCCTCTATCCACTAACAGATGTCAATAACTATGCACTGAAAGCATTAATTAACTGATTGGACTTGAACTTCTAGTCAGGGGCTATAAATGAACTTCCCCGGGGGATCTTTGGAGGTTTACTAGAGGTCATTCTCGGGATCCTTTCCTTGAGCTTCCTGAGGCTGCAGACTCTGAGCATCACATGCACCAGCTGTGGGAAGACCCTCCGGCCTGCACAGCCAGGGCCTTGCTCCCTAACTGGGAACGGGCGCAGACACCTGCTGAACACACAATTTTACACCCAGCATCTGCACAAATCATTGTGCTCCCTCCTCAACTCCCCCTGGGTCAGAAGCCAGTGGGTATTAATGCTGTTGTTAAGAAATGGGTTGATATTAAGGCAATTTTCAGTTCATTAGATTTCAATTCAATGAGCGCCCACTCTGTCTAATAGTATTCCAGGAGGTGTGTATGTGGGCAAATGGCTTCTGAGGAGATGGTCCTTGCCCTTGAGAAACTTACAAGTTAATAAACCTTTGATGTGTGATAGAACCCTAAAGTTTTCCTGACCATTTACATACACTATCTCCTGCTTTCCACAAGCAGCTCTGTGGAAAACCCAAGGGGGTGTGGGTGGGTGAGAAAGAGAGTATGTGTGTGTGTCTGTGTGTGTGATGGGGATGTGTGTGTGATGGGGATGCGGGTGCATAATAAACAATCCAAGTCCCATGACATATGTTACCATGTACTGCTGGGTTCTGCAGCCCAGAGTTATAATGTTATAAACAGAGGTTTGTTGTTATTGTTGTTAGGTGCTGTGTCCTGTCTGACTCATAGAGACCCTCATAGGGTTTTCGATGGCTGACTGTTTCAGGATTGCTTCGGGAGTGGATTGCCATGCCCTTCTCCCATTTTTGCAGAGCTGGGAATTGAACTCAGGACCTCAGAGACTGCGCTCTACCAACTGAGCTAAATCCCAACCCAAATGAAGGTTTAAGGAGCACTTACTTAAAAATCACCCGGGGATGGCTAAGGAGGGAATTAGGTGGAGAGAAGAGCCCTTTAGTGGGGATAGGAAAACATGATAGTGGAGAAAGGAAGAGGGAGATGGAGAGGGAAAGGGAGATGAAGGGAGGAAGGGGGAGAAGGAAGGAAACCCAGCTGTGGCTGGGGTAACTGCAGTGGCTGAGAGGCAGAGAACTGAGGGCATCTTAAATATAATGCAGTCACATAAAGTAGAGGAAAAGAGACTTGTCCCTCACCAAGTGGGTGGAACTAAATGACTTCTAGGCTAAGCCAAGGTTCTATGGCTGAGATTCTTTGCTTTTGAGATCTTAACTAAGATAAGATGTAATTGACAAGCTCAGGGATGGGTAAAGGGTGGGCTTTGGCTAGAATTAGAAACGGGTTAGAAAGATTGTGTGTGTGTGTGTGCGTGCGTGCGTGTGTGTGTGTGTGTGTGTGTGTGTCTGACCACCTGCCTCTGTGTATGTGTGTGTGAGATTTAGATCCCTCAAGATGAAGCCCAGAAGGCGGGACCTGACTGTCCTAAGGAGCAAAACAAGTAGCAACAAATGAAGAAGATACCCTTTTCTGAGAGCAACACACCTAGCAAAATCTGTTACAAAATTGCATATCTGTGGCTTCCACACCTGTCAACAGCCACCTCCCCAGAACCTGGCACCATAGCAAAAGGGATTATCTGCTCTGTAGCCACACTCACTGCCAAAGTAGGAAGCAAGGAGGGGATAGAGGGGGACAGACACAGCCTGGAGTTTGGGGCTTAAGGGAAAGAAACACAGGGTACTGAGTAGCAGGAGTCTTGGGGTCTCTCACTCTGCGACCTGTGACCATGTGGATCTGCACCTCAGTTTCTGTGGAGCAGATGATCCTACCAGTCCTAATACTGATAACTCTAGAACTTCCCTCAGGATAGCGGACATAGGTCAGAATTCCCCAGAAGGGGCTGCAGAAACAGCTCCGTGAGGCAGGGTGAGCCAATTCTCCACCCAGGAGATGAGCAGGGTGGCTCCAGAAGCTGCGGTAAAATGAGGGTAAGAGGTGCAGGGTGGGCCCTAGGGGATGCTGTGGCCAACAGACTGACCGAGACCTGTGCAATATCTGTGCAGGACACTTTTCAGTGTCCCTGGACGGAGGAGGAGATGACCTGTTTGATGTCCAGATTTCTTTCCTGGCAGAGCCAGGACAGAACCTAGCTTTTCTGACTTAAACCCCTGTTCATTCTCTCATCCCAGGAGGACCTTTGGGATCTCAGTGCCGTCTTGGCTCATACCATGTCAGCAGAGTGGAAGAAGAGGTGGTATGGATGGATTGGGTGGGATGTGTTCTGAACCAAGACACACCCAGGAAGATTGTGGGTTCTCTTAGCAGCTTGTTTGCCTGTTGCTTTTATTTTCTTATCTTTTAAGGCTCTCACATGGGGGCTCCAGGGCTGGGAGTGAAGTCCCCTCCTCTGTGGGAGCAATAGGAAATGTTCTAGAGGACAGAGGTTAGCTTCCTCTCCTCTCTCTGTCCCAAACCTGGATTTCTGTGGTGGTTGTCACAAGCACCCAAAGTAAAACTGAGGGTTGAGCTAGGGTTGGGGGGAGGGGCTGAGCAAGATCAATGCCATGCAACTCTTGTATTGTTATGAGCCAAATTGTGTCCCACTCCAGATTCATGTGTTGAAGTTCTAACCCCTAGTACCTCAGAATGGGACCTTATTTGGAAACAGGTTCTTTGCAGATGATGAAGCTGTGATGAGGTCATTAGGATGGGCCCTAACTCAGTGTGACTGTGACCTTGTACGAAGGAGAAATTTGTACACAGAGATAGACAGGGAGAAGATCCCATGAAGATTGGAGTTATGTTGCCATGAACCAAGGAATAGCATGTATTACCTGCATACTTCTGGAAGCTAGGACAGAGGCCTGGCTCAGAGTCTGCCCCAAACCCCTCAGAAGGAACTACCCCCACTTACACCTTTGTTTGCCATTTCTGGCCTCCAGAGCTGTGAGACGATGCATTGCTATTGTTTAAGCTACGAAGCTGATGGAACTTTGTCACAGGAGCCCTAGCAAATCAGTGCATAGGTCAAAAACGTTTTGGTCTTCATTTTTTTTTTTCTAGCCCAAGGGATTGAACCTAGGGTCTTGTGTATGCTAGGCAAGTGCTCTCCCACTGAGCTATGTCCCTAGCATCAATAAAGTTTTAACCCTGAACTAGACACAGCAGGTGGAGAAGCCCCTGTGGGCTACTCTCCCAGGATATTTAGCTGCCTCTTCTAGCTTCCCTCCAAATGGCTTGCTAGTATAAGGCAGGTTCAGTCAGGAAGCAGGGGAAAAACCCTTTCTAACATCTCACCGGTACTGGGATTTAGCTCAGTTGGTAGGGCACTGCGCTGCAGTCTCCGAGGTCCCGAGTTCAATTCCCAGCACCACAAAAATGGGAGAAGGACCTGGCAATCCACTCCCAAGGCAATCCCGAAATAGTCTGCCATTGAAAACCCTATGAGGGTCGCTATGAGTCGGATACCGACTCGACGGCACCTAACAACAACAACAACATCTCACCCTCTAAGTGCACCTGTTCCTCTTGAACTCTCCTCCCTGAAGAGCCACCATCCCAGTCTCCATTCTTGATCCTTCCATCATGTGGTAAATTTTTTGTGTAGTGGAAGAGCATCAATGAATCATCATGGCAAAGCCTCTAGGCAAATGTCCACTAATCTTGTCCCATTGGGCTGGGCTCCTCTCAATCTATCAGAACTTCTAGGCTTCTCCTTCTTTCAAGAATTTTCTAAGCCCAGTGCCATGGTGTACACCCATACTCCTAGCTACTTGGGTGGCTGAGGCTGGAGGATCACAGATGTGAGGCCAGAGGCAGCTTGTGCAACTTAGCTAGATTCTGTCTCAAGATTAGAAAATAAAAAAGGGCCGAGAGTGCAGCCCAGTGGTAGAGTGCTTGCAAAGTATGCACAAGGCCTTGAGTTCAGTTCAAGTCCCAGTACTTAAAAAAAAGAAAGAAAATAAAAAAGAAAGAAGAGAGAAAGAGAAAAGATAGAGAAAGAAATAATACACACAGAGAGAGAGAGAGAGAGAGAGAGAGAGAGAGAGAGAGAGGGAGAGAGAGAGAGAGGGAGAGAGAGAGAGAAATTCCTGAGTCCAGTCTATAGGATAGGTTGGTTATGCACTCACCTAACACTTGCAGCCCCTTTCCAAGTGCTGTCACCTGAGTCCAAATTTAATTCAATTCCACAAGATTCCATTGGGCCATAGTTGTATCAGAGATGGGTTTTTACATCAACTCTGACAGGGAGGCTGGCCTGACACTTTGAGCCTTATTTTATAGATTAAAAAAAAAAAATCTTGGAGTGTTAAATGGATTGTGCACAGCCAGTTAGGAGCAGACCTGTGGCTGCATGAGTCTGATCTGTTCCTGCCCACAGTCAAATGGGAAGTCCCTGGGAGGAAAAGACACCACACAAGAAGTGTTGTATCCCCAGCAGGCTGGCATGAGAGACTCCTCATGAGACAGGTCTCTAGTTGGGCCTCCATTGGGCTGACTCTATTTTAGTGTTTCTCAAGTGCCAATTGTCTTAGTCCATTTTATGTTGCTATAACAAAATACCTGGAACTGGGTGCTTTATAAGGAAAAGAGATTTATTTTTTCTATGGTTTTGAAGGCTGCCAAGCTCAACCTCAGACGCCAAATTGGGCACGAACCTCATGCTGCCTCATAAGGTGGCATCATGTGATCTGAGCACTGAGGAAGTTGCCTAACATATGGGGTAGTTTCCCTTTGTAACAACCGGCTCTCACTGTAACTAATCCAGTCCTGAGAAAGCTATCTCATTCCTGAGAGATGGGCATAGTGGTGCTCCCATAGGCTCATTATCTCCCACTGTGTCTCACCTCAGAAGGTCCTGTCATCTCTCAACACCATTACAGTGGGGTGCAAGCATCCAATACACAAACCATAGCATTGCTCTACAAAAGACTCCCTGGGAGCTTGAGAAGGATACAGCAGTTCTACATTTGTTAACCAAATCCCAGGAGTTTCCCATGCTAGACTAGAGACTCACTTGAGCAATATCTTTCTAATGCCAAGAAAAAAGAAAGAAAGGAAAAAGAGAGGTAGAGACAAGGTAGAAGTAGTTGGGGGAGGGGAGAAGAAAAGAATGGTTCTTTTCCTCAAACATATTTATTAAGCATATTTATTAAGTATATGTCTACTATATGCTAGATAGTTTCTGAAGTTTTAATCCCAGCCTGCAAGAATCTTGTAAGCCTTGATCCTCACAGATGCTTTGACCCTAAATCTAACCAACCACCCTGCCAAGTTGATACCCAAGTTCACCAAGAAGGCTCCCTGTTGAATCAGACTTTCCCATATCTTTGTCTGCAAGTTCCAGTGGCCTCTGCTGCCCACCCTGGTTACCCTGCATTTGAGTTTGTGTTCCAGATAGATGTCCCCAGGACCAAGAATATGTTCTAGTGGCATAGCTCCGACGTGGAAAGCTGCATCAGCTTCTCTAAAGGGCTGCGTTCCTTAGCTGCTCTGTTCCTTAGTTTCCACTTATTATAAAGAAAATAGAAAGTAATTACAGCAACATCATAGGAAAGAATCACATGTGCTTGACATTGGAAAATTTCATATGTAAAACTCAAATGGGCAAATAAAATCAACTAGAAAAATAGTAAACCATGTTCTTGGAGAATTAGGTGGAAATTACCCACACAGACATTTGTGGAGTCCTCACTCCATATAGGATTTTGTGTAAGGTGCTGGGGCTCTAGAAAGTTTGGGAAGAATTCTTACTTCTGTCTGGCTCAGAAGAAGGATATCACTGGAAGAAACTAAGTGACAAGCTGTGTTGGTAACAGGTACTTAATGCCAGGGGAGAAGAAGAGAGTAGGTTCAGTGGGAAGCAAGACAGGACATTCACTAAAGTCTGAGGGTATCTGAGACGGTCTTTGGAAAAATGTAGAGCTTGAGCACAGCTTTGCCAAAGGGGTAGGAGTGGGGCTGGTGTTCTAGGCAGCTGGCATCAATGGGCAAAGGCCAGAAGGTGGGAATGTACACAGGGTGTTTTGGAAACAATGACTAGTTGGCTGGAACATGCGTTTGCATACAGAAATAGTGGGAAATAGGGTCAGCAAGGCAGGATAGATTCTTCTCAGATTGTATACCAGCAGTTGGCCCCGAAAGGCTTGTTAATGATTGGATTAAAAGGAAGTATGGACAGGAATCTAAGATTATTTTGGAAAATCACCAGGCTAAGTTTCTCTGGAACAGGGCCAGGAGAGGAGAGAAATCAAAACATTTTGATAATGTGAATAATCTAGCTATCACAGATTATTGTCGCAGCTACTCCACTTAATAAAAACACCACAAAGCCCAAAGGGAACAGAGTCAGGAGGTAGACTCTGGCAAGAGAGCATGAAAAGGACGTGAAAATTACAAGCCACAGAAGGGCAAGGTCAAGTTAGGCCAGGATGGAAGTTTTATGCACAAGTCAGTTGAATGCCCTAAACAGACTTTCTGATGGCAGATTAGAACAAACATCGCAGCATGGATTCTCTCTTCAAGGCTGGCATAGCTGGTTGGGATCCTGCCCATCTTTCCATCACTGTCCCCTTCACAGTGGCGCACCTCTTAGGACTCCAGGTCTCTGGTGAGGCTGGTTGTTCCCTGAACCACCTTGTGGGACCCGTCCTATCCCTGCCCTGGGCCACCCCTTTTGGGTCACAGCCCAGCCAGCTTCCCTCTCCCACTCACTCAAGTGTTTCATGTCTGTCTGGACCGAAGGCTTTCCTTTCTTCCTTTCGTAGTGGACAGGAGTCCAGTTTGCTTTTCTCTCACTTAACTGTCAACATGAAGGCAGAGGTGCTGTGTCTTGCATTCTGAAACCTCGAAGCCTAATCTCATGCCTGCCACCCCAAAGGGCTCAGTAGATGTTTACTTACTGGACTGAATAGTGGAGCAGTAATGCTCTCTGAAATAATTTGGAGTTAACCTTGAGGCTTGCATGGCCCAGGGGATGTGATAAGGGCACATCCCAAAACTTAGGGGAAACTGAATTAAGTGCCAGGGGCTTAGGGTGATGGGTTGGCACAGGGCACCTGGGGGCTCCACAGGGAGCAAGGCAGGAGGGTGGGAAGTCAGAGTCAGAGGATGAGAGTCACTGATGCTTCTTTGGGAGCTGAAACAAAACCCTAGGTGATCTGGCACAGGGTGCAACCTGAGCACCCACCTAGCAGAGCAATGGGCCAAGAGGAAAGGGGAGAGGTTCTCTATAGGAAAGTGGAGGGCCAAGGAGAGAAGCTTTCCTGGAGAGTGGTCCAAGAAATCTGCACACCCCAGAAGGAGACAGAGGAATTATAATTGCTATGGGTGGCCTGGAGGGAGACTTCCAGGGTAAAAGGCTCTTCAGAGGAAATCTCAAGGAGGGCGTCATAACCCCAGGTGTGCCTCAGGGAAGCTGAGAATGAGACAGAGGGGCAGATTGTGCAAGGTGTAATGGGAGAGTGGCTGCGTGCCACTCTCTGCATCTGTGGATAACAGAAAACCCTGCTGTAGTAGTCCATCTTGCTCTGCCACAAGGCACCTGGGTTCCTTTAGTGACCAATACACACAACCCACACCATGTGCCTGGAAAGAAGGTGGATTTGCTAAGAAAAGTAAAGATGAGTGGAGGGGTCCCAGAGATGCTTCCTGACAGATGGAGGCGGCTGATCTCATCCTTTCATACGATTGCAGAGCTCTGGCCACTGCACAGACATCATTCAGGTCCAGCCTCATGCCAGTACCACTTGGCAGAACATAGGGCACATGGAAGGTCATAGTGGTTTTCTGTTTGTTTGTTTGTTTTTGCAATACTAGGTAGGGGGTTGAACCCAGGGCCTTGCACATGCTAGGCAAGCACCCTACCACTGAGCTGCACCTCCAGCTCTTTTTTTATTTTTTATTTTGAGACAGGGCCTCTGGCTTCAAATTTGCAATCTTCCTGCCTCATCCTCTCCAGTTGCTGAGATTATAGGTGTGTGCCATGGGTCACAATGTTCTGCAAAGAATACCGCAAAACAGTGAGCGAAAGTCATAGTACGTTGCTAAATCAAATCCTAGATCTTAAGGGAAAGATGTAGTGGTGACTCTTAAGTAAACAAATATATACCTGAAAGTATTTTATCCATGAGTGTAGTTTTTCTTGTTAGTGTTTTAGGTTTCATTGTATCAATGAGTACCTCTGTTTACCTTGCAAGAAAACATTGAGAATCACTGATTTATGAATGCTAAACAAATCTTGGTTAATCAAAGGTACAAAATATTCATGATGATGTAATCACTCGTACAGCAATAACCATGAATGTAGCTCATGTAGGGTTGTGGAAAGCTTGGCCTTGTGCGGCCATGAGACTCCTGTCCCCTTTCCAGTTTCCCCTTCAGGTTTTAGTGAACAGAGGCCTGTGTGAGCTGGGGTGTAGCATTAATTAGGCTCTGGGACAAAGCCGAAGGGCTCCAGAGGGCAGAGTTGCTCTGGAATTCTGAGCAAAGGCAGCGTGTTAGGATGTTCTCATGGTCTGAGCAGAGGATTGCACCCGTGATGGCCATCAGCCACTCGCCCCCAGGGCTTCATCCTCAGGAGACCAAGAGGTGAGATTTTGGAAAGGATGAGTCCTGCTGTTATTGCGGCTGCCCACTTGGTAGCTTTGTCCCTACCTAGAAAGAGCCACCATGAGCTGCAGAGACTGAGTGATGCTAGGGGCCGATTAACTGTCTGTTATTGTTGTTGTTAGGTGCCGTCGAGTCGGTATCTGACTCATAGCGACCCTCTGTACAACAGGGGAAACGCTATTGTCAATGCTTCTCTGCTGTTCATAGGGTTTTCAATGGCAGATTGATTTTTGGGAGGGAGTTGCCAGGTCCTTCTCCTGAGCCTACAGCTTCTGGTGTTCCCAGGCGGTCTCCCATCCAGGTACTAACAAGGCCTGACCCTGCTTAGCTTCCGAGATCTGATGGGATTGGATTCCACAGGGCTACAGCTGCAGGTCTCATCTAAAGATAAGAATGCTGAACCCAAAGGTTTCTACTGGATCTCCATGACCACACACGTCCCATAACTTCAGTGTGGGGCTGGGGGGCGGGGAGCAAGGACACAGCTGACATTGGTATTCCTCTACTCAGATCTCAACCCGTAGGCTGCAAGAACAGGGAGACCACAGGTCAGTGACCCCGTGCCTAAATGGACCCCCAACACAGAACAGCTTCGCTGGGAGATTTGCATTCCACTCTCCTTACCACATCCGTTACCACTTCCTTCCTAGCGGTTATACGTTCAACTGGGACTCAGCAATTCCACGTGTAATTTCATAGCTGACTCTCTCAGCGGCTCTGGGAAAACAGGGCACCTCTGGCCCTTTTTTAAAAAAATCACCCACAGATCTAGAACAGTGTCCAGTGCACACATATGCATGTCGTAAAGGCTGACTCCTAGGATGCTTATGTGTATGGGAAGGTGAGGACTGTGTGTCTGCACTCACATGTACGCATGTGAGGATGCGTGGTGTGTATGAGTGTATGTATCATGTATGAAGGGCTGCAGTGAAGGTAGGCAGGTGTCCAGGCTACAAAATTTAAGGTGGGGCGCTCACTCTCAGGGCTGACCCTGCCCTTGCACGAGCCAGAGAAAAGCTTTACATTTTGCACCTTCACACTTCTCTCTAGTCTCAGGCCTGGTTGTATGCAAGTGTGTATTTCTGTATTTTGGGGTGTGAGTGGTGTGTGTATCTGTGCGTACATGAGTGTGTGTGAGTATGTGTATTGGGGGTGCGCACGTGCACTTGTATTTCTGTGTGTCTCAGCAACTCTCATTGGGGCTCCCAGCCCCCTCCCTCCCAGGGCTGCTCACTCAGGATAGGCCCCAGCTAGCATGCAGGGCTTAGAGGCTCGCTCTACCCTTGCCACACTCTGGAAGACACCGTAGGGTCATGGAGAGGGCCCTGGTTTTAGATGCCACTCTGCCCCAGGGCTATGGAACCTGCCTGGCCCTCGGTTTCCCCATGAGTACAATGTGATGTCAGGGCCTCATCTGCAAGTCCCCCCAGCCTTGAACAGCTCTAGGTCTCGGTAGATAATTCAGTGTAACCAAAACCTATGAATCTCTTGGGATATGTGTGGCATATGTGCTGCCAGGCACTCCAGTAGCTGTCTAGAAGGTGAGAGTCACAGAGATAAACACTCCCACACAACAGAATGCGAAGCAGCCATAGGAGTGCAGTGCTGAGAGGGCTTGGGGTGCTGATGGGGAGGAATAAGGACTCCTTGAAGGCTCCCTGGGGAGGTGGCATGGAGCTGGGCTGAGGATAGCTGGGATGTGGAGAGCAAGGGCTTCACAAACATGACATCACCTCATCTTGCAGCAGCCTTTGGAGGCAGGGCTGATGAGTCCCATGTGCCTGACAAAAGAAAGGCCTCCTGGGGTCACACAACTGCAAGTGGTTGAACTAGGGAATTCAAAAAAGTCAGGAGTGTTTGACTCTAAAGACTGGACTTTTAAATATTCCCTTTTATTCTCCGCAGAACAGAAAAAGATAGGTTCCCTGGCCTCCAGATGGGAACCATCTATGCAGGACAGATCGATGAACACACAAAAATTAGTCTGGAAACAATAGGAGGCTATGCACAATTATAGATAGTGTGGGACAGAGAGCAGTGAGGGCGGGGCACAGTGCACTCCTGGGACACAGATATCCCCAGGCATTGGACACCTCCCAGCTAATAGGGCCCAGCCAGGCCTGCAGGAAGGCAGAGTCTCAGGACCACTGTGTCACTGGCAAGGATGTGGGAGGCCTAGAAAGGAAAAGTCCTATGAAGTTTGCAAACTTTGAAGGCACGGGGGTTAAGCATGGCAAGTGTCCGGCAAGTGTTTTTGTTTGGCAGAAGTAGGCCCTTCTCCACGGCTGGCGCCCACAGCGCCTTCACACTCTGCCTTGAGCTGGCCAGCAGCATGCCCATGGGGCCACAGAGTAGACTGTTATGGCGCCAGCTGACCCTGCGTGGGCTAGCGATCCACGGCTTCCAGAAAGCCCAGATAGGATTTTTCTGACAGTGGGGATGATTTGGTTGTACAAGAACTGGCTGTTCAAAATACACAGCTTCTGGTGATCCTGCAGACCAGATTGTCAGCATTTGTCCTTGTCCTGACCTGAATTTAGCCTGCTAATTCCCCTTCTCTAGGCTTCGGTTTAGCTCAGTTGGTAGAGTGCTGCTCTGTGCTCTCTGAGGCCTTGAGTTTGATGATCTCTCCAGCCTTGCAAAAATGGGAGAAGGATCTAGCAGCTCACTCCAGAAATAATCTGCCATTGAAAACCCTATGAATAGCAGAGAAGCACTGACATACTGTGGGGCATGGCACAGTGTTGGGGAGTGTTTTGTTCTGTTGTACACAGGGTTATCATGAGTCAAATCTGACTCCATGGCACCTAACAACAACAACTTTCCTCTTCTTTATTCCACAAGTGGGTCTAATCTCTTTAAAGGGAATCTCAAGACTCCTGCTCCCTACACTGAGGAGGTGCCTCTCACCTCTCCATGACAGAAGCCCAGGCATTTACACCCTCTATCCTGGCCACAACTGCCACCATTGCTGGCATAACACCCTGCACATGGTGGGTGGTGCTCCATAACTTGACTTACACCACTGACCCTCAGATTCCAGCTACTTCGTAGCACCATTTCCCACCCTGCCACCTCCTCCGCACCTCATTCCTCTCCCTTCTCCCCACTTCAAAGTCACAGCCAGATGCTTATCACCAGATAGGTCCCAATAAATGCCAAGTCACCCAATTTCTGCTAACTCCATTCTGATGCTGCTCAGAAATAAGTCTCAGCGTTAGAATGAAAGAGCAAAGCGGAGCTAAAGTCAGAGGTCTGTGCTCCGCTGTTCACAGAGATGTTTAAATGTCAGGAGGGGTTACTACCATCCCAAAGCTGGATTATTATTACACAGGGTAGGAAGACAGAAGGTGAGGGTGAGAGGGAAGGAGGGAGGGAGAAGAGAATAAAGCAGAAGATTGGTGGATTTTAGTATTTGTAAGTAGCTGTATGGTTCTGTGTTGATAAGAAATAAATTCCTGACACAGGTGTTCCTGGCACCCTGCCTCAGCTGCATGCATGGGATAACTGCAGACCCACTTGAGCTCACATTTGCCCTCAGACCAATTCTACAGAACCCTTAGAATATTCTGGATTCCAACAGACAGCCCATCAATCAAATACCTACTGCTCCTCCTTTTGGCTGGTTTTACTGCTAAAATGAAATAAATCCTAGATGAGGCTACATAATAGCCAATGGCTGTCGAGGTCTTGGCCCGCACGTCCCAGGTTTCCCTTCGTTTAACCTCAACACCCCTGTGTGACGGGCCTGCTACTTTGTCTATCTGTAATATTTAAAGGCCGAAATTTGAAAAGAAACAATTTCAATGCTGGGTTTCAAGTTACCCCTTTGAAGTTTCACTGGAACTACTAAGACAATGGAACATTTGGAAATGTGCCCTGGAGACTCCCCTCCCTGGTGACCTCTGTAATGAGCAGGAAAAAATGTCCTACCAAGCCACTGTGTCCCAGGTGAAGAGACTAGTTTTACTTACATTGCTTCCTAGAGGCCCTGCAACATCCCTGTATTTTATACGGGTGACATAGTAATCAACCCCAGAGAGACAACTGACTTGCCTAAAGTCACACAGGGAGAAAACAGCAAGGTCTGGGTCAGGAGCCTCCATGGCTCAGCCCCTTTCTGCTGCCTACAGAGAGGGGCTTGGGTGGTGGTGGTGGCAATGGGGCCCCAGCTTCACATTATTTGGAAAGTCCCTCACCCTCTTGACACCTTATGGCTTCTGAGTTTATCCCAGGAATAATAGTTCTGCTGTCATCCTGGGGACACTGAAGAATAAAAAACAAAACAAGTACAGAGGGCCTGGGTGTGTGCAAACACACAGCTCATGTGATGACAGCAGATTAAGCCATCTCCCTCTGAGATGAGTCACCAGCCACTTCTCAGACCTTTCTGCTATGCTGGCCTGAGAGTGACAATATGTCCCAGTGGATTAATTAGCACTAACTGCCCAGGTCACTCAAGGCCACTTAGGAAAACAAGTGAAAAAGACAAAACCGATAACCATTGTGGCTGAAGACAAGAAGAAAAAAAGAGGAGTTAAAAGAAGGCAAAAAATAATAATAAAAATAATTTTTTTTTTCTTTCTCAATCTCTCTCTCTGCTTAAACCAAAGACAGAATTTCATCCAAGACATGCAACAGCCTAGGAGCTAGACAGCTCCACATGTAAAAATGAAAACAGGAATGTGACTTTCTTTAAGCTGATTTTATAAACTGAATCTCTTTGGAAGCTGTAAAGGAGCAGAGGCCTTGGTTTTGGGACCTCAAGGAAGTTCAAAGGGAATGAAGTAGAGCTTGGGGAAAGGCTGCCCAGCGCCTCCACCACTCTTTGCTGCCCACGGTGGGGCACCATGACCACTTCCCCCATTTCACAGATGGGAAGATTGAGAACCACACTGAAGAAGGACATAGTTTAATTAATACCTAGAGAGTTGGGAAGAGGGATAAGGAAAATGAGCTGATGGAATGAAGGCCCTGACTTGCTGCTGGCACAGGCCCTCAGCCCTTCTTACCAAGCATTCTGGTTGAGTTCCCAGCAAGTTCGCAAGTGCAGACCACCCATCTGCTGCTGCAGGGAATTCTGATGAGCTGGACTTGGGGTGGAAGGGGCTGGCGGAAAGGAAGTTGGAGTCAGATCTACCTCTCTGAGGGTCAGCTCCCTTCTCTTCAACAAAAATATCAATAGCAATACCTGCTGGGCAGAGTTGTGAGAATTAAATGAGATGATGGATGGAACTGCTCTGAGCGCAGTGGCACACCTGTAACAGTCCTCAGAGATGACAATCACAGCTTCCGTTTGTTGAAAGCTCACTAAGTGCCCAGATAAGCTTGTCTCTTGTGGATTTGTTCTCTTTCTTTGGATATAAAAGTAACATTGGCAGAACAGGAGGGGCTTCAAAGCAGCCTGGGTGGAGCCCCGGAAATATTTGGCTTCTATTATGACATTTGTGAGTGTGGTATGTGTGTGGGTGTCCTCAGGAATAAACACAGAAAAAGACTGGAGTATCCCTGGGGGACCCCTGGACTTCTCTGTCTTTGACCTTGGACATGTCTCAGTAAAGAGATGTTGGTTTCTACCTAAATCCATTCTTGGGAAAGGACCCCTGGTCAAAGTAAAGCCCAGAGTCAGTGAGATAAATCACGGGTTTAAAACAGAAACCTTCTCATGAACATATTTCTGGCCAGTGGCTTGTGCAAGAAATGTTTGTTCATTGTGTGCCCATGGGGCTGTCGGAGTGGTCTGGAGGGGTTTTTGACAACTCAAATGAGCCTACCAGCCTAACTCTGGGTGTATAAAACAATCATCAACACTCAAAGATGTACTTAAAGTGTCATTACTACAAACAAATAAGAAAGGATAGAAGCCTCTGTCTACCTTTCCTGTTTCAGACACCCCATTCCAGGGTCACTCACAGTGGCCTGGAGGAATTGGGATTGGTAGGGAGGGTCCGGCTTTCAGGAACGAGGAGACCCTTGCGTTGTTGTTCTCTGTACTTCTTCCCCCAAAGAGAAGCAGCCACAATATTGCACAAATATTTTCTAGGCAGAATATTTTTTGGCTTTCCCTTCAAAAGAATCTGGGCGAAGGTGTTCCAGTTTGAACCCACAAAGAACCTTCAAAGACACTGCCTGTCTTAAGTTCAATGTGTCTGAAGGACGTGGGGGCTGATGGGAGTCAGTGCTTCAGCCTTTGCCTATGTCTCAACTAAACAGCAGAAATAATCTGCAGTCTTGAGTGGGGGCTCATTCCCTGACCCTCCTTTAAAAATCATTCTTCAATTTTTTTCTTAAATGAAAAATTTTTAAAAATCTTTTGGTTCCTTCTGTACTTAGAACCACAGAGCTCAAAGCTTCTCAGCTCCACCGAGATCTGGATATCTCTTGGATTGATAAATAGAGCAGCTTTAAAATGCTTAGAACTGAAGACAGACCAACTGTGGCAAGAGAAAGTAAACACATCCACGCACCAGTCAACCCTAGCAAGCTTCTCGCTGAGATTACAAATTCTACTTCCTGCCTGAGCGAGGGAAGATGTTCCAGCAGGCTGGTGGGGAACAGGACCACAAAGCAGCCTTCTCTATCCCAGCTAGTTGTACCCCAGAGGAGGTAGGTCACCTGGGAGCCTTTCTGGGACCTGGTTGGTTTGGATGTTTTTTAGCAGAATTGGCTAGTGTGGCTCCTATTGGTTTTACACTTGGAAATGCACCAATAAACTTGTGACTTACTGACATATGAAAAAATGCTTTTATCCTTGCCTCCAGCTCTCTGTGCAGGTGAAACAAGCCAGTGAAAGAACTGGATTTTTTTTTCAAAATAGAATGTAATAAGGGCATAATTTGATATGAATATTTAAGGAACTGTTCCCATGGAAAATACATAATTTCCACACCAGTTGTTGTTAGGTTCCATCGAGTCTTGCCCAACTCATAACAACCCTCGTAGGGTTTTCAGTGGCTGTTTTTTTGGTGAGTGGGCTGCCACGTCCTTCTACCCTCCCCAAAACACATGCACGTGCATGGCGTGTACACACACGTGCGTGTGCACACACACAAATTTGTTTTATGAGAACCAATTAATAAATGCTAATTCATTCAGGCATATCTCCACTAAATTACTGTTTCATTTAATTGCAGGGGAATTTTCCATTACTAAACTCTCCCTTGCTGATTTTTTTGCATTATTTATGTATTTTTTCAGTTTCACTAATAGTGAGGTTGGTATGTGATATTATCTGCTGTTTGTACATCTTAAATTTTTTCATTTAAAATGTTTCCTCATTCTTGCAGCCCCACGTAATCTGGAAGAAACATCATTAACAGCAGACAAGATTTTTTACATAAATGATTGAAAAAGGCACCACCTGAAATTAACCTGCCAGGAGTGCACCTTGTATGATTATGCTCTTCTCATTCCAGGTGTGCACGTGTGTGTGTGTGTGTGTGTGTGTGTGTGTGTGTGTGTCTTCCACCCTGGGTTAATTCAGAAATTTTTTCATTTTTTCATATGTCAGTAAGTCACAAGTTTATCTATGAAAAGACAGTGTATAGGCAACTACAGACAAAGATCATGGGGTTTTCATAAAAAATAAAAACAATAACACTCAGAATATCTTTACAAGTCCCCAAAGCACAATATGTATTTTCTTGCTTTCCTCCTATGGACTTCAAATCAAAACTTTGAAACCCGGAATACTCAATATCTTGAAGAGCCGGCTCCAAAGGTTCTGCCTCTTTTTATGCATAGAAAAGTGGGAGTTTCGAGTGGTGGTTAGGGTGGTTTAGGAGCTGTGGTAGAGACTTTGTGTTCAAAAGAATGTGTTTTGAAAGCAGGATTTTAATTTTCTAATATTGAATAGCAAAGTTTCCATGCCCCTGGCTACCTTCATTTCCTAAATAAATGCTTTCATTTTATTTTACCTACCCACTCTCTCTTTTTCTCCCTCTCTCCCATTGTCTCCTTTTAACTGTCTTTCTTTTTTCTTTATTCTTTCCTGTCTTTCTACCTCACAGTAAAATATTCTGCAGGAAGTAATTGATTAAACTGTTTACTCCAAGGTTTAGGTATGAGACGGCATGTTACCATTAGTAAAGTTTCACCTTTATACCCAACTCTATCAATAATTACAAAACAAGGATGACTATTAGTAAATCTTTCTTACAATTAGCTCTTGCAAAGGATGATTTCATTTATTCTGAGAATACTAAGTTCTACTTATTTTACTTTTCACAGAAATTAGTTACAAAGCAGAGGGACTCACTCTAAAACGAAGTCGACAGCATAAAGGGCTTGTGAATATATCTATGGTAAAATGTATATCCACAAAACATACACCTCATTAAACTTAGTTTTGAGGCTGTAAATAGAAAGTTTTGATATATGATGTTCATTGATGATCTCCTTTGAACCAAAATGTCTCTTAATAATTGAAATTCCATGAGGTTGATTTTTATTTTATTTTTTTTATTTCTCTCATGTCTTTTGTCCTCTGCAGCAAAATCAGGCAGAGTCCTTTTGGGTGTAGATTGATAAAATTAATTACCTTTCCTTCCACCCCAAAAAGGTCCCAAATAAATGCTTCCAATAGACATCAAAAAAGTGTCAATTAGAAATAATTGCTTCTTATCAATCAATGGGGCAATTAAAGTGACAAAGCTTGAAAAGATACTTATCTTAAAACTAATTCACAAGGTAGCTAAATTATCTCCTAATTAACTTGCATTGAGGAGGGTGGGAGGGTAGACCATCTTGAAACAAAGATGAATGGAGGAACCCCAATACCTCTTTTTGTTCCTCAACACTGTTCCTCCTCCCAAGAAGACCTTACTTTTCAACTCAGGAAAGAAAATAGATCCTTCCTAGTTGTATTTATTCCTCTGCCTTCCAAGTCTAAAACCAAGATGAGGGACTGGGGCATAAGATCTTTGATCACCAATTTAGAGGCATCTTTTCCCCCTTGATCTTATGTCTCATTTTACAGCCTGAATGACTTATTTTCAGGACCAGAGGGAGAGATTAGAGACAAGTTATTTCACATAACTTTTGATGACAACCTGCTTGATTTCACTAAGCTTCCTCATCATTACAGTATTATTTACGTTTTAATATTCGCGTAGCGTTTATCATTTCTAATGTATCTTTGAATTTTTTTCTTTTTAAAACTATTTCTGCTATAGAGCACTTTCATCTCCTATGCAACAAAAAAATCCCGCGGATTTTCCGGAACGTTCAGCCCATCGCTGATCTGAGCGCATTAGACTAATTCTCTCGCACCATTCCTTCAGAATAAAGCTGTACAAAAGAAGATATTAAGATCTCTATGCAAAGCTGGATTAGGAGAGGATGAGCGAGGGTGAGCCTTGGCAGCCTGAGCGGAGGAAGCTTGCAAGAAACTTTTCTGGAGCATCTACGATGAGTGGAAACGGTGCGCTTGGCCTCGCTCCCGCGAAAAGCAGAGCGGACACTCGCGACCTGGAGTCTGCTCCAGAGAAGACTTAGATGGGTGATCCTGTACAGCCGCCTTCAGAAATGTAGGCGCTTTGGTGGAAAGTGGGAAACCATTAAAACCTAAATAGTCTTATGAAAACGAGCGGCTAGCTTATGAATTTAGCTTTAGGTATAGGTAACAACATCAAGTAAACTGAGCAGAATGCTAGAGGGTCTTCAGCTCGCTCGGCTTTGCCAAGAAAGAGGGTTCAAGAAAGAAACGGGACAGGCTTGAACCTTCGGAGCTGTCTTAGACAATTTTTTTTCTGTAGATGCGGTGTGTGTGTTTGTGTGTGTCTGTGTGTGTGTGTGTGTGTGTGTGTGTGTGTGTGTGTGTGTGCACTAAATTAAGGTAGTGGAGAAAGTCCATTTCTCTCTCCCTCACAACTTTATTTCTTTGTTTGGGAGAAGAGGTAGAAGCCCCTTTGGCTCCCCAAGACAGAAAAATACCTGGCCAGGCCAGGGACCTCTGGCTCCCTTCTCAAACCCAAGGGCGATTTGCATCCGAGGTAATGGGAAAACAGCCTCTTATCATTTGGGGGCTGTTGCTGATTAAGAATAAAGTAAAAGTAAACCGTGTCCTTTGTCTTTACTTCTTTTATTTCCATTTATTCCAATGAGTGCTTCTAGAATGAAAACAAGGGACGGGGGATGATAAGCCAACCCGAAGGATTGTGACACCTTATTTCTCCCGCAGCGTCAGAGGGGAAGGGTCCTGAGCAGTCTGGTAAATCCGAGGTCCCTGAGCATCCGCCCCTCCAGCCATTGCCCGAAAGTTCAGGGGAAGGTCGGGAGAGTAAAGACCAAAACACTCGGAGCCTGGCAGCGTTGGCCAGCAGCAGCCTGGCGTGAGATCGGCGCAGGTCACAGCTCGCTAGGCCTCGGGGACCGTCCCGGTCCGAGGCGAGAGCGATTCCCGAAGTTATGCCCGGTTTGGCTAAAGACTAAGGGGCAAAAGCCTTGTCCTGGGCTTAGAAAGAGGCCGAGGAGCGCACACGGTCCCCGGGAGCAGCCGGATAAGGGGTGCTGGGCACCCCGCGGCTCAAGGGCCGCGCGATCCTCCCTCACAGCCCTGGAATCTGCCCGGTGCCCGCGGGGGGCGGCTGGGACAGTCCTGGCCCAACGCTCGGAGGGGAGCAGGGGGCAGGGAGGGAGCATCGCGATGACTCCGTTTGCTGCTCTCCACCGAACCCGGACGAGAAACCTTCCGGTGCCCCAGGGGGTTGCCCGTGCCCCTCTGAGTGGAGCCTCGGCCCTCGGATCCAAAATCAAGCGGCGTAGCCCGACCCGCGGGGCTCTCGCCTAAATAGAGATCTCAGCCGCGCGCCGCGCCCGATGTGACCCTCCTTATTATAACAAATGTCCCGTTTGCCGAGTGGGACTTCATATTCGCCGAGAATTCATCTGAAATATTGATTTCCTCTCACTTAGCCTGCCCAAATCGATAGCGATGTGCCCTGGCCCCATAAATCGCCTTCCTCGCGGCCAGCCTGGCTCCATCCATCACCGCAGGCGAGTCGCGCCTCCGCCCGCTGTCCGCCTTAGCTGCGAGTCTGGGTGGCGGTGCCCACCGTGTCCACCAGCCCAGATCCTGGGGCTCCTTCCCTGTACAGATCCCGCCCGGCCCAAGCCCGGAGCCGGGAGAGCAGGCACTGTGACCGGGGTATTCCAGCGCTTTGATGGCCCTGGGCCCCGGCGCAGGTGGGGAAGAGGATTCGGATCCGCTGGCAGCTCAGTCCTTGCCAGCGACGCCCCCGCCCCGTGCGCGGCTCTAAGTCGCTGCCCCATGCGGGGCAGGGAGGAATCCGGGAGCACCAGACTGTGCCACCAGCTCCTAGACCTCAGACCACAGGCTCCTTTCCCTTAGGCAGAAGAGATGCTGGGGGGTTCTAGGTCCCGTTAGGGGAGTCACGGGAAGGACTGCGCGCACCCAGAGACGAGGGCTTGGAAGTCGCGGGCAAGGGAGCTGTAAGTCCAGCACCGGCGCGGCCCAGGGCCTCAGGACGCGCATTCTGTCCGTCCTAATCGGCCTGTCGAGATGGTTGTGGGGGCGCAAAGGACAAACCCTGTGACCCCCACAGAGTATCCCTCACCCCTCTTGGTGGGCCGCAGAAACCAAGGCCCCGGGGTGGGTGGCTCAGCAGGGCCGAGGGGGACCCGAGAAATGCGAGGCGGCCCCAGCTGAGAACCAGGCCCAAAGGCACCCCCCAGCTGAGTTCCCACGCAGGTGGGTCGCGAAAATCGCTGGCACAAGCTCCGGAGTCCCACCGACCCAAGCGCTCGCACGGACGCAAGGCGGCGCGGGGATTCAGGGGTCCTGGCCGTGTCGCGTCCTTACCGGATCTGATGGAGTTGTGAGGCATCGCCGGGAAGTCGCTCGCAGCCTGCCGAACACTGGGGACTTCCTTACGCAGGTCCCAGCCGCGCTGCTGCCCTGCACAGATCCAGGGGAAGGGGCATGAAATTTGATGTCCCCAGTCTTAGGCTGCCTCCCCAGGCCCTCTCCCTTAGACTTTCATTGCCTGCCAAGAATCGGAGGATTTTTAGGCAAAGTGAGGCCAAGCTCGCCCTGGCCTAGCTAACATGCCTGTCCAGAGGACCTGAGATTTGGGATGCATGGAGGAAGCCCCAAACTCCAGTCCAGGTACCTTCCCGCTCCACTGCCCCAGTCTTATCCCACTTAACTTGGAAGGGAAAAGGCTCAATCTTCCCGGAGCCTTCCCTCTCCTTTCTCGAATTCCGTCTCGCTCTCAGCAGCTCCCTGTGACCCCTGTGCAGCATACCTGGCCGGCTGGCCGCAGGCCCTCCCTGCTCGTGTCCGCCCCGCGAGGGTGCCCTGGGCCCCGCACCTCTCCTCCTTCTGAAGTTTGTTCCCATCCACCCGGCATCGCCGACCGGTTTTATCCCGCCGAGGCCCTGGGAGATGGGTCTGGCGAGGCTCGCAGGCCGCGGATTGGCTGGCTGGGTTCAGGGGGGTGCAGGAAGGGGAGGATTTTGCAAGGGGGACATGGCTGAGTGGACTCAGGAGTTAGAAACATTCGCTGGAGCTTCTGTTTCCAGAGGAGGGAAGGGAAGGAGGCAGCTGAGCCCTAACTCAGCAGGCCCCGGAAATACTGGAGGAGTGGGAGATGGAGGTCTCAGGGCCTGGGGATGAGGTTCTCTAGGGCCTCTTGGGGTCACTGACCACCAGTATGAGCACCCTGGTCCGTCTGTGACACCGTGCTCTCCCTGTGGCCTTCTTATGAGGAAGCAGCCCTTTCTTTTCCGGGATGGAACTTTTGATGCCTGGTTCTTTGGGTAGAAGGCTTGCTCCTGGGGCTTCAGTCAAGAAGGAAGATGTTCCACCTTCTGCCCAGTGGTGTGGACCCCTTGCAGGGCAGACTGCTGAACAGCCCTGAGCCCACTTCCTCTGGGCCACATGGACAGGATAATACTCACCCACTTTTGTTGTTGTTAGATGCCATCAAGTCATTTCGACTCATGGCGACCCTCATAGGATTTTCAATGGTTGACTGTTTTGGAATTGCCTCTGGAGTGGATTGCCATGTCCTCCTCCCATTTTTGCGGTGCTGGGAATTGAACTCAGGACCTCAGTTAGGTTAAGGAAAATGGTCACATTACCCATGTAGAGGTGTGGGGTTTTTAGGGGAGTCAGGTGGCAAAAGGGACATGACTCTTCTCTCTTCTCAAACATGCACAGGCACCTGCCCTTTCTTGCTCCTTGAGGATTTTGAATTTAGGAGGAGAGTTTGGGGGAAAGGCAGGGAGGGCCTCCATTTCCCCTCATCCTGGAAGGGCCCTAGAAAGGGATAGGAATGGGCAGCCCTATGGCCTTGGCTGGAGGAAGCAGTGCCCTGTGCAATGTGGGGCCTTGGTGTGGATAAGAAGTGTCTTTTGGGTAGGACTGAGAGGCTCTTTAGGGTGGCAACAGCTGCCTCTTCCTTCTTCCCAGTTCTCTCTGTCAGGGAATCCAGGGACAGGGAATCTTTGTGATTATGTGAGAGCAAATGTCCTTGAGTACCTATAGGCCAGTGGGGCAAGGCCCAGACACTTGCCCAAATCTATGGACTCAGCATTACTGATGACCAGACTGTCCCTTGGGCCTGGAAGGCCTGAGCTGCCTTGAAAGAGTGCCTTTGGGTATGGAGGCTCAGGTGCTAGGTCTAAAAGGAAGCCAGCAAAAAAATAGAGGATACCAGGGTCTTTGGGAGTGTGTGTGGGGGGGTACATAGGGAGAGAGGCAGGGGGAGGGAAACTCACAAGCAGCTTTTGTTAATTAAAAAAGCAAAGCTAATCCACTACTTTATACCCAGCTATTCTCACCTCCTGATTTACGAGAAAGTTGGTATTTTGTGAAAAGAAAGAGAAAAGGCAATGTGTGTGTTTCTAAACGGATCCTTCACATTTGTTAATGGTTCCAAATAAAAGCAACAGGTACTTTATTGTTTTAACTGTTTCTCCAGAATTCTTAGTTAGAATTTCTCTGTGATTTTTAAGATTCCAGATCCTCAACTTCTCTGGGAAGACCTCCTTGGGGAGAGAAGATAGAAGGGTGTCAGGATGGAAATGGAACTTGGCCTGGGTCCCAAGGACCCCACAGGCTAGTTTGCTGCCCTGGCTCCTGCGCTGACCCTGTAGGGGAGCCCTCAGAGGGAGGAGGACACAGGGGAGCCTCTTTGCTCTCCTCCTAGGAAGGGGGAGGCAGTGCTTCAGGCGGTCTGATAAGCCCTCATCCAAACAGTTCTGAAACCTGGGAAGTTCTATCCCAGCTGCGGGTCTGACAGGTGCCAGTAACTAATGAAATTCACGCATCCATTCTGGCCAATGGACTTTTTATTGAACAAAATAAGTCTCTCTCTTCCCTCCCCTTTTTGGGCAAATGTTCTCAAAGGGCAAAACCAGTAAGTTATTAAAACATTCCTGTCCTGCGTGTGAACTCATTTTAAAAAATCACTTTAATATGAAAACTTAATGTGCACCTATACAGGGCTACTTCTCAAGGAAAACACACCCACACCCCTTCTGTAGGCCTACGTGACACAGCGGATGAGCAGGAGGACACTCAGCAGAGGAGATCTTCTAGAACCAACAAGCAGTAAAGCATGGTAAGCCCCTGCTGCAGAGATAAACACCACTGGCTTTGCTTTCTAATTACAATTGAAAATCAGGTCTGAGTTCCTTGCTACTTCCTGATTATCTGAGACCAAGGCCAAAGAAATGTCATTAACCAGTACCCCAGCTCTGTCTCTCTGATATTAGTCATTCTTTCTTCCTTCCTTTCTTTCCCTTTCTTTTCTTTTCCTGTCTCTCTCTCTCTCCCTCTCCCCCTCTCCCTCCCTCCTCCCTTTCTATCTATCCCTCTCTTTCTCTTTCTTTCTAGGAAATGAAGGGTTAGAAAGAAATATATATATTTTAAATGTCTTTAATCAAAGTTTTTCTTCATGCTTTTTTAAAAAACCCCAAGCTTTCTTTTGGCTTTATTTGAAATTTCAAAATAGATTTGCATCTTGACTCTCAGTTCAACGGGAAATTGACAGCTTACTTTTTAAAACCAACACCTCCTTCTCTTCTTCTCAGACTTGATGCCCATAAGGCTTTTCTGCCAGGATGATCAATTGACAACCTGTAATTTAAACCCAGTTATAGTTTTTTTTTTTATTGAGTACTTTTCCAAGAAAAGTTAATTTGTTGCCAATATTAAAATGCAAAAATAGAGAAAAATAAATAACTCTGGCTTGCCTTGAAAAGTTTGAGAAATCTGGCCACCGATCTGAGTATTTCTTTGTGAAGATGAATATTTTCAGGTTTGACCTTCCAGGTTAACTGCCTAACTTCAATAAGTTTTTGAGTTTGCATCAAATTCTGTTACTTTTTAATTCTCTGTTGATCTGGTGAGTTTTCAAAAGAGACCCTTTCAGATTTCAGCTGAAATTCAGTGTGCTGATGAATGAAGTTTCTCCTTGCCCCAGATGAAACCAAGGGCCTTCCCTACTGGTGAGATTTTCAGTGCTAAAACTGAGACTGTCCTGGGCAAACCAGGTTGAGTTACTTATACTAGCTGATTAGAGGGGCATGGTTTGGGGTCTTTTGTAAGCAGGCCAGAGTTTCATTTGACTCCTAGCAGAGTGTTTAATTGCTCAGGTGGAATGCTACCACCCGCTGGCTTAGGTGACCGCCCCTTGCACTCCAGCAAGCTCTAAAGGCCTCTCCACTTCACCCCAGGGACCACAGCAGAGGAAATCTGGGGCCACCACCTCCTGTTTGATGTGAAGTCTCAGAAATTTCCCTGTTGCAGAATTCCTGGAGGCCAGCCATGGCAGAAGCCCGGTGTCTGCAAGGATCCTTCTTGACCTTCATGAGGAACCGTTCCCAGGACTAAAGCATGTCCTTTGGGGAGAAACAGCAGCTCTGTACTCAAGTCAGAAGGTGAGCATTTGTGCCCTGACTGTGTGAAATGGGGCCATTTCTTGTCTGAGCCTCAGATTCCTCTTCTGTAGGAGGTGGGTGCGCGTGGGGGCATGTGGTGGGGGGTGAGACCTACCTTGCCGCTTTGTTTTGAGGATGAATAAAATTATGAATGTGAAAGCCTTTTGAAAACTATGGCCCTGTACAAAAGTTAATTATTATTAGACTACAAAAGCAGGGGCAATACGCCCAAGAAGGGCAGAGTTAAAACGCCTCTAACATTTTGCTGGGGAAGTCAGTTTCTGTAATCCTCTCTCCAGAGCACAGATGAGTTTTTTAAAAGCTACCTGGGCCACTGGGTGAGATTGTTGGAGAGGAAAGGGCCAGGGAGCACAGGCTTGTGGCTCTAGGGTTGGGTGTGGGGTTTGCGGGGGAGAGGGGTGGCTGAGGTGACTGTGAGGGGAGCAGCAGATGTCCTTTGACCCAAAAAGAGGGGAGCAGAGCAGGACAAGAGAGGTGGCAGCTTCCAGCCTGCAGACTTGTCCCATTTACTATGTTGAAGGCAGAATTGCTCCGGGCACCTGCTGATTTCTCACCACTCTTTCCTCTCCAGGACTTGCCCAATCCTACCCCAGCCACAGGAGAGTTCTACCCTGTCCCCACACTCCGGCAATGGCTGGCAGCCTGCCCTGGGGCCTCCTGGTGGCTCTGCCTGAGAATCAATCATTAATGTCTGTGCCCCCCCCCCTTCCCTCAGGCTTTCAAAACACAGAAATAGAAATACAGGTCCTGGCAGGTGAAATGAAAGAGGCCACCGACTGGGGAAGGCAGTTTGGAAAAAGCCACCTGTGGCATTTATCCAGTTGGGAAGGGTTGGAGATGTGACCTGGGCATGTGTCTTTGAGGCTTTATGCCCACCTCATTACCCCACTGGCAGCGTCCACTGGGGCTGCTGGAGGACTAGGTGCTTTCAGGGCTGAGTAGGAAAAAACCTCACTGGGGAAGCAGAAAGAAAGACGATGGAAGGAGAGATGTAAATCAATATGCACAGGGGATATCACTTTTTTTTTCCTTTAGTAATAATAGTTTCGAAAGTTTCAAATAATGAGTTAGAACCTTTTTGCCAACTGTTTTGCAGATGAGAAAATTGAGTCCCAGGGAAGCTAACATGACCCCGGTCTGTTACCAAGCTGGTAGGTGACCGACTTGAGGGCAAGGTAAGCACTAGTGTCCTTTGCCTCAAGTGTTAGAAACTCTGCTCACACCAGCCTTGTTCTTCCCTCTCCCTAGCACCTAACCCCCTCCCATCAGGAAGGAAGGTTCTAGAACCCAAGGAGTGGCCAGGGTGAGGTCTGACTCCATGCCATGAGCCAGTAGAGTAGCTCATGAAGCAGGAATGCCTTTCCCTCGGCTGGGACCCAGCTTCCAGACCCGAGTAGCAGAAGTCAGGCCACAGGAATCTTTCTGGCCATGCCAGGGCACTGAGTGGGCTGCTGTCCTGACAGCTGTTTTTGGGGAAGTGCCAAGGAAAAAACCCAGGCCCAGGGCTGGCTCTGTTCTCTGTGGGTCTGGTATGCCAGAGGTTTCTGCTGTTGGCATAAACCACAGAGCAGGGTCTGCCCACCCCATTTCCTTGGGGTGTCCAGGGGGCTGATGAAAGGACTCAGAGACTGGGATTTGGGCAGAAGGATATAAAAGAGATTGAAGGACAGGGAAAATTCAGGGATTCGGACCTGCCTTTTACCCCTAACCTTTTCTGCTTGCCCCTTAGAAGGCTTCTGGCATTTTCTGAGCAGAGCAATCTTGCATGCTTTCCCTCTTCTCCTGTGGCCTTGGCTCATTTCAAGACTATCTCCTGCCAGATATACCTATTGCATAGGCTACAGACCAGACAGCCCTTTCCTCCCTGTGTCTGGAGGGGCAGCCTCTAGTTTCAGGCTTGAGACTCTGTTTTCCTCTCTATGTGGCTCACCTTGCTACCCTACAGCCCCCATACTAGAGTGCATGTATCATCATCTTGAGGAAACGCTAAGCAGGGCATTCCCTTCTCATAACACTAGCTACCCCTACTATTGTTTACTGAGTAGTACAAGATGCCAGGAGCTGTGGAGAGCCAGGATTCAGAGTCACCTGGGCCATACAGGCTGTTCTGAGTTACCCAGTTGCTGAGTGGTGGAATCAGGATCTGATTTCAGGTCCAATACCTGAACTGGAATTGTCTCTGCTCCACCATGAGATGTCTCTGAACCTGGGCAGCTTAATGGCTCCAAGGGAGCTATTGGAATGAGCTAGCAAATGAACTAGAAAAAGAGCCTTTGTCAGTTTCAGGTCCCTAAATGGTGTTGGGAGGAGGCTTGGCCTGTAGGAAGGACATTTGTGCTTCTTAGGCCCTCAGAGAGGACAAGAAGTGAAGGAAGGAAAGAAAATCAAAAGTTGGGGCATGAGGTACATCCTAAGACTTGCTACCTGGGCTCCTGCGGCACTTGTGAAACACACCCAGGACACGTTTGTGCAAGAATGATTGAGTCATCTGCCTGTGAATTTTTCCAAACTGTGCTTAAAATGTCTTCCATTTTTAGGCATTTTTGTGTAAGGTAGCATTTCCTTCTCCTTGTCATAAACTCCTCTCCTTTGAACCCCATGGAGTGTGCTGTGATCCAGTGATTTCTGTTTGCTTTGTCCACCATCTCTGTCACTTTATAGATTTTTGATTCTGTCAGCTCTTAAAGTCATTTTTTCAAACAAAATCACTTCCCTCAGGCTCACCCCAGTGGAAAGAATACAGCATTCTGGGAGAAGGATCTTTTCCCATTGGATCCTGGGACTCACTTTTCCACATTGCAAAGATGGCGTAGGTGGCCAGGACAACTGTGGAGCTGGGAGTCATGGCAAATGCTGGAATCCTGGCACGTTTCTAGACTGGCGATGTGACCTAGTACCAATTGCCCAACTTCTTTGAGTTGAAGTGTTTGAATCTGAAGAATGAGACTAATAATGGTACTTCTCTGGAATGATATTGTGATGACTATTGTTCTTACAAGGTGCCACTGAATCAGGTCCAATGCACAGCGACACTATGTACAACAGAACGAAACACTCCGGGACACTGTGCCATGCCCAACACTATGACAATGCTTCACTGCCATTCATAGGGTTTTCAATGGCAGATTGTTTGGGGATTGATAGGGAGTTGGCTGTCAGGTCCTTCTCCCATTTATGCAGTGCTGAGGATCAAACTCAGGGCCTCAGAGAGTGCAGAGCAGCACTCTACCAACTGAGCTAAACCCCAGCCCATTGGGATGACTAAGTCAGCCAAAATGCTTGGCGTACTGCAAGCACTCAGTCAAGATGAATGACTGGGTAAAACTCTCTGCAAGACAGATGACAGAGAAGTGTTGAGCATAGACATTGGTGTGGTGTCACTGTAACTAAACACAGGACACCAGGAGGCACTGAGAAGTCTCAAAAGTGGCAGTAGGTGAAGTGGCTGGGTGGAGGGAGGACTGAGGACCTTAGGTCCCAGGTGGGTGGGGGCCACATGCTCCCTTCCACCCCAGATCTCTGAGCTGGCACCCACCAGGACTCAAGCCTCTGGCTGGGAGTCTCCAAGATCTCATTCATGGAGAGAAGGGCCCCATCACCTCCCCAGCCAAGGTCTACTGAGAACTTCCCTCCTGGAGGTCTCCATGCTTCCAGGGACATGCAGCATCAGAGTGTGGTGTCGCAGATATAAGACACCATCCCAGAAGGGCAGGACAGGCATGTGGCTCCCAGCCTCACACACTTTAGCCTCAGTTTCCTACTGGACAACATCTTACTTGGCCGAAGTCACTGAGATTCACTGAGAAACCAAAGTCCTCTCTAAATTTTCCTTCTATTTTAATTTTAATTTAATGTATACACATATTATAAATAATTTAAATGGCAATGATGTATGTCTCCCTTTTTTTAGCCCTCAGCCCCAGGTAACCCTGCTATCTACTTGATATTTACCCTCCCAGACCTCCTCTGTTTATGTCCATAAGTCTGTCAGTGTGGAATTATGACCTTTGTTTAAGGGGTGTGTGTTTTAGCATAAATAGTAGCACACTGTCTGCAAATCTTGCTCAGCCACTTGCTTTTATTCACGGGACAATGTCTTGACCATCCTTCCATATCAGACATATGGTTCTAACTTGTGTCTTTTGAGCTGTTCCATTTTAGCCCCCAAAACAGATATAATATTGTCTAAGGGAGCAGTCCCTAATCTTTAGGGCACCAAGGATCAGTTTTGTGGAACAAAATTTTTCCACGCACAGGGAAATAGGGGGTGGTGGTTTGGGCATATGAGCCGATGAGGGTGGGGCAGGGGCTGTAAATACAGATGAAACTTCATTCTGGTCACCTCCTGTTGTGCAACCTGGATCCTAACAGGCCATGGACTGTGGCTCGGGGGCTGGGACCCCTGGTCTAAGGAATTATCCCCTTTCAATGGATATTTATGTCTCTCAATTTTTTTTCCTATCCAAATTGTTCTGCAGTGAACTGTGTGTGAACATTCTCCTGGAGAAATAGGAAATGAGAAGTGGAACTGTGGAGTTGGGGGGCACTTTGGAATGGGCATGAGGGAATGAATTTCTCACAAGCACAGTGGGTTTTTTCTTTTCCTTGCTCTTAAATGTTCCTTTAAAGATGGCAGGCAAGCAGGGATGGCAGGGCAGGAAGGGGTCCCTGGGGAGGTTTCCTAATTTGGGGTCTGCTGCCTTAGACTTTGACTCAAAATAAAAAAATTAAAAAATTAAAAAATGGGCTGGGAGTGCAGCCCAGTGGCAGAGCCCTTGGAAAGTATGTGCAAAGCTTTAGGGTTAACCCCTCTGTACTGGAAAAAAAAAAAGATATAGACAAAAGTGAGGGATGATACATTTGAATCAATTATGCTGATGAATATAAGCTGGGATTGTCTCTTTAGCAGACTTTTTCTTTTTCTCTTCCCTTCTCTTTCCATGTATTCAGTTGAACAAATGATAACTGAGCATCTGCTAAATGCTGGGCATCCTGTTAGGACCTGAGAACCCACTGGCAATCAAAACAAGAGTACTATCCTCACAGAGCAAATCAACAGGCCCTGGCATGTCCTGTGTGCTGGGCTGCGGTGGGATCAGGGAACTAGAGGCCTGGGGAGGACAGCCAGGGCACCTCACTGGGTCCTGGATGCTCACGGGCCAAAAGGGACCATCTAGGCAAATACGAGAATGTGAGGTGGAATGTTCTGAGGTGCACAGAAAAGAACCTCGAGTGAAGGTCCAGAGGCTCCGTGAGGACCCATGCACAGATAGGGAGCTGAGTTCAGTGTGGGGGGATAAAGTCCAGTAACGAGGTATGTGGTGTGTGGTGGGTATGGTGGGGACGTATATAGTATGAGTTGTGTGTGGGGTTATAGTGGGGGGGCCGTATGGCGTGGGGTGCATGAGGGTGTGCGTGTGTTGTGTGTGGTGTGGTATATGGTGTGTAGTGTATGTGTGTGGTGTGTGCGGTATCTGTGGTGTAGTATGTATGTATATATGTGTGGTGTGTGGTGTGGTGTGGTGTGTGGTGGATGCGGTGTGTGGTATGGTGTGGTGTGTGTGGTGTGTGGTATGTAGTGTATGTGGTGTGGTATGGGGTGTGGTATGGTGTGTGGTGTATGTGGGGTGTGGTGGGGTATGGTGTGTGGTGTATGTGGGGTGTGATGTGGTGGGGTGGGGTGTGGTATGGTATGTGGTGTATGTGGGGTGTGGTGGGGTGTGGTGCATGGTGGGGTGTGGTGTGTGTGGTGTAGTGTGTCAGTATGTGTGTGTGTTGTGTACTAGTGCGTGAGTGTGTGGTGAGAGTGGAGATGGGTCTGGGAAAGTGTACAGGGTTAGATCACAAAAGTTCCTATAGGCACATTAAGGAGTTTGGACTTTATTCTGAGAAGCAGAGGGACTTTAGTGGGGAAAAGGAAAGAAACAGACTTGGGGTTCAGAAAGTTCTCTAAGGGGCAGGGAGTTGGCAACTGCCACCACCAAGTCAGCTCTTGCATTCCCATCACTTTGTGTACCTCCCTTGCCCCAGGGCTGAGGAGCTCCCTGTGGGCACCTGCTATACCCAAAAGACTTTTCCTGCCCTGTTGTCCATGAGGAGGTGCTTGAAAACATCCATGCAGATGGGTGGCCTGGCAGCATGTTTTCTGCAGAAAAAGTTTCCCAGATACAACGAAAGAAACTGGAATGCATTATCCCCTGTGTGACGGAAACGTGATGAGAAGAGGAAGAACATGTCCAGACCAGGTCATGGATCTTGAAAATATCTCAAAGAAGTTTTCTGGTAGTTGCAGACACTGCAGAACAGATTCAATTCTACCACATGAGACGTCATTATGACTGTAAGAAGTACCAGGCTGAACACAGTGTTTCTTCTATCATCCCTGATTTTCAGCTTTCTCAAGGGTCAGTAGGGAACAGTAAAAGAGGTGAAATGTCCACATCTGACAGCACAAAAACATATCGAGAGTATACTAGTTCTTCTGGGCATCCTTTCTTCAAGTGTCCCTTTGGTCAAGAACCAAATTTGCTAGAGAGCGTTGTGGTTTGTTTCCTGGGTCACTGTAACAGTAACCACCCATTTCAGATAGTTCCTGTACCATGTGTTATCTGTGTGTCTCATTCTTTGGGAGATCCTAGCCCCATCTCTAGAGATTTCATTGAAGATACCATTGAAGATTATGGAGAACTTGTGAGTCTTCCACCTAATGAGGAAACTAAATATCAAACCTCTTTTGAAGAATTTTTTTGAATAAACATTGGAAGTCTGTAAGAATCTCCACATCTTTGTATGTGCAAGTTTCTGTCTTAAAGGGGAAAAGTACATGAAGCCACCACTTAAATGACATTGTTGTTAGGACCAACTCATAGCAACCCTATGTATAATAAGTGAAGCACTCCCTGACATTGTGCTATGCCTGGCACTATTTTCAGTGCTTCTCTGCTACTCATAGAGTTTTTGATAGCTGATTGTTTTGGGAGTGGGCTGCCATGTCCTTCTCCCAAGCCTACAGCACTTGGTGTTCCCCAGCCATCTCCCATCCCAGGAAAAACCAGGCCTGGCCTGCTTAACTTCTAATAAAAGTAATTCAGTCTAAAAATAATAAAGTTCTTCCTGCTTATAGTGTGGTTAATGGGGTGGAGGAGGCCATGTTGCAGGTATAGACAGGAGGCTGTGGTCCCATCATCCCTGAGAAATGAGGGGAGTGCTGGGGATGGAGGGAAGATATGCTGGGGTTGGGGAGGGGAAACAGTGTCATAGCTTTTGCCTTTCAGTTTTATTCTTGGCTGGATGAGGAAAGGCACCAACCATATCCAGATTTCCCAGGTCCTCTGCTGGACTGGGAGCTCTGGGTGGCCGCTATGGGCAGATACATCACTCCCCACCTCAAAACCTTCCAACGCCCAAGGGGAAGTTTGTGTCTGATGACAGATCAGACGAACAAGGAGGAAGATACTGGTCAGGTATTCGTCCAGAACCCAGCTGGGCTGACAGGATGAGGAGTTGTCACATGTGTCTGAAGCTGCTCAGGGTCTCAGATTTGAAGTCCCATCCTAATCTGGATCCTGATCATGCGACTGTGGCTGAGCAGCGCAGAAAGTCTGAACAGGATAAAGGAGGGAGTGGAAAGTGATACAGGGTGTTTCTGTCTTTGGGATAGGGCAAGAAAATGCTTCTAGGCTTGGATAGTGGCCCTGGGACCTTGGAAAGGTCACTTAACTTACTTGTGCCTCAGTTTCCCCATCTACATAAAGAAGGATTCAGAAGAATATTTCCTACATCTGTATCCCCTCAATATCTCCACACCATGTTTTCTCATTTTCAACAAAAAATGCTAAAGGACAAATTCCTTTTAAATTCTAATGGGTTGACTCTTAGGAACTAGTGTGTGTGAAAGCACTTTGAAACCTACAGTTGTAATAATGCTGTTGAATGATATAACACTTTACAGGGAATAAATAGCATCATATATCCATGTTCACATTTAATACTTTCATCAGTATACAAGTCAGCTGTCAATGCTGTAGCAGAAAAAATCCATCCAAACAAACTCATGGGGCAAAAGGTTACTGGGAGCTCACTGTTAGTAGATCAGTCCATAATGGCAGCAGGGCAGGCATGGTGGCAGCAGCAGCAGCTACTGTTTCAGATGACCTCAGAGCATGGTGAACCAGGAACAGAGAGAGTGAGCAGGGCTGCAGGTCTAGGGTAAAATCCTCTAAAGGCCTACTCCCAGTTCTGCAGACCCACCTCTAAAGCTAAGACCCACCTCCAAAGTTCTATGACCTCCATAAACATAACATTGCCACCAGCTGGGGACCAATGTTAAAGCACATGACCTTTGGAGGACACTTTATAGTCAAATCATAATAGTCAGATTATATATATATACACACACACATATATACACATATATACATATACATATATATACATATACATATACATACATATACATATACATACATACATATATATACATATATATATATGTATATATATATATAGTTGTTGTCGTTAGGTGCTGTCGAGTCTCTATCCGACTCATAGCGACCCTCATAGGGTTTTCAATGGCTGATTATTTCGGGATTGCCTTGGGAGTGGATTGCCAGGCCCTTCTCCCATTTTTGCAGTGCTGGGAATTGAACTCAGGACCTCAGAGACTGCAGCGCAGTGCTCTACCAACTGAGCTAAATCCCAGCACATATATATACATATATATTAATATTTAATACTTATTTAATATATATCATACATATATACATGTATATATATGTGTGTGTATATATATATGTGTATATGTATGTATATATAGGGGCTGGGATTTAGCTCAGTTGGTAAAGTGCTGCGCTGTAATCTCTGAGGTCACGCGATCAATTCCCAGCACCACAAAAATGGGAGAAGGGCCTGGCAATCCACTCCCAAGACAATCCTGATACAGTCACCATTGAAAACCCTATGAGGGTTGCTATGAGTCGGATACCGATTTGATGGCACCTAACAACAACAACAACAATGTGTATATATATATATATATATATATATATATATATATACACACACACATATATATACATATATATAGTGTTATGTTTATCTGCTATGTAATAAAGCATCATACCATATATGACATATCTATATATATATAGTTGTATATATATTTTTTGTGTAATGCAGCAGGCATGTGATTCTATATTCTTTTTTTGTGTGTGTGTGTGGTACTGGGGGTTGAACCCAGGGCTCATGTTTTGCAAGTGCTGGACCACTGAGCTGGACCCCCAGTCCATTTTCTTACTTTTTGAGACAAGGTCTCATTATGTTACCCAGACTGCCTCTGGTCTCAAACTTGAGATCCTCCTGCCTCCGCCTCCTGAGCCGCTGGGATTACAGGTGAGCGCCACTGCACCTGGCTCATGTGATTCTATATTCTATGTTCAAGGCAGTGACTCCCTAGCTCACTTAGAACAAATGCCAAAATTCCCACCATGGCTTCCATTGTCCCAGTCTGTTAGCGCATGCTCTTCATGCCATATCCTTTACCTCTTTCCTACATTTCTTTCTGTACTCCTCTCCCCTCTCCTCCTCCTCCTTCTTCCTTTTGCAGTATTGGGGGTTGAACTCAGTGCCTCACACATGCTAGGCAAGTGCTCCACCATTGGAGCTGCACACCAACCCTTTTTTTATTTTTTATCTTGAGACAGGATCTCACTAATTTGAACAGGCTACCTCTGGCCTCAAACCTGCAATCCTCCTGCCTCAGCCTCCCAAGTCACTGGAATTACAGGTGTGCGCCATCACACCCCTACCTTGCTTCTTTTATTGTGCTTCAGCCATGCTAGCCTCTTTGCTGTCTCCAACATGCCAGGCATGTTCTCTCTAGATGCATGTTGCTGTCTCTTCTCAGCCTGATGTTCCCTCCCCCACACCAAATTTGGATTCAAATTCTCCAGCCCCCATATTGCACACCTCTCCCTCCCTCCTCCTCTCTGTCTCTTGGCTTTCTCTCCACCATGGGACATATATTTCAGGTGTTTATTCTTTTACCATTTGTCTTCCCCAGTAGGTGAGTTTCACGAGGCAGGGTTTCTTATCACTTTTATCTACTTCTGTATCTTTAGTGCCTAGAACAGAGGCTGGTGCTTGATAAACATGTGCTTATTTGAGTGTTTTATGGCATGAATGTGAATGGCAAGGGCGACTTAATGACTTCACTCTGATGTGGCACTAGGCACTGGGCACACGGCAGTTAATGAGACAAACACGAGATGAAGTCCCAGGGAGGCAGGGCCCTCACTGGTTCTTGGAAGCTAGTGGTAAAAGGTAGATACTCAGTAGTTCCTAATTTTTTTTACCATACTGGAGAAGGACGTGGCAATCCATTCCCGAAGCAGTCTCAAAACAATCAGCCATTGAAAACCCTATAAGGGTCACTATGAGTTGTACACGACTCAACAGCGCCTAACAACAAGTTTTTCCTTGGGGATGCTGGCTGCCTTTCTCTTATTCCTTCTCTGAAGAGCTGGGGATCCTCTAAATAGAATCTGGGAATGAGTGGGCACAGGCCATGGGCAGGGCAAGGGTCCCAGGGCCAGTGGGAGACAGCCGTAACACCCTCCTCCTCTTTGACACTCAGTGCCACCAAGGGCTCCGAACCTCTGGGCAAAGGTTATAGCACCTGCTGCCCAGGGAACATGTGACCACTGGAGCGCTGCTGGGTTAGAACAACCTGCACGATCAGGTCATTGTGCTAAATATACAGGTCCCCGTGCCAAGCCACACCCCATTCCAGTCCTGCCAGACCTTTTGGGACCCTGCTTTATAGGACCCCCAAACAGGGAGGGAGGGTATTGTCCAATGGACCCTGGGGAAGGTGAGGTCTCTTCTTAGAGACACACTTTCTCTGGCCTGTTCTGAGATCCAAGGAGAAGTAATGGGAGGAGGAAGAAATAAGCCTGTTGGCTTCAGGCCCCATGAGGAGTGGCAGACACTGACAGAACTGTTCCAGTCTGAGTCTTGGTGGCACTTTGGCATTAGCCATTGTCCTCCAATATTTGCTTTGAGTGGCAACACCTGCTGAGCACTACCTGACATTTTTCAAAGTCCTAAGCTTTTTCTCCTGTCATGACCAGGCACAGAAGTTCCCATTGTCACTGTCCATCCTGGGAGGAGGACCTTCCTTCATAGAACCAGTCCTCAGCAGGCCACTAGACAAGGATTTGGGGCTCTGAACTCTGGGAGATCCTGACCAAAATCTGGAGAGAGATGGTGGGGTAAGTTTCTCGGGAGGCAGACTGAGCCACGAGGGAGCCCATCCACTTTTCCACTTCAGGCAAGCCACCTGACTGCTCTCGGCCTTGAGTCTCCTCACCTGTAAACTGGGCACAATGATGTAAATGATCTTAAGTGGAATGAGGTGCATAAAACGCTTGCTTTCACAACAAAATTTCATGCGCTAGTGTCCCTGCTGACACTTGGCAAAGCCCACTGGTAGGTTTTACTTCACAAGGCCATTCAGTGATGTTAAGAGTCTCTCTCTGAGTAGGTTTTTTTCCACTGTAGATGACCACAAGGGAGATGGGAACAAGGAGGTGGCATTCAGCATGGCCGCAGAAACCTTGTTCTACCATCAAGTGAATAAGAAATACTCCTTTCCTTGGCACATCATAGGATTCTTGAGTGCCTGCTATGGAGTGAGTGCAGAAAGGGGTAAATCTGATCAAGGAGTTTAAGGTAACCAGGGCCACTTTGGATCTTAGATACTAGATATGGGTTCAGAGATCTCAGTTCTGCTTTGACCCCCATCCTCAGCACACCATTCCACATAAAGAAAGGAAAAGATAGTAACAGCATCCCCTGCTCCATCTTCCCTTGACAGAAAGACAGTGGTCTAGAGGCCCAGAGCCCCACATTGGAGCTGCCCATGACCCTGGCTGCTGGGGGCTGGCAGGTGGTTTCTGTGTCCCGGGTTTCATCTCTTCAGAGTCATCTTTCAAGGGAACACACACACCCCTGCTGTGTGAAAGGAGGTCTGGGCAGGGGAAGAGGTTGTCACAGTGATCGGGCACCTACCTTATGTGCACCAACTGTGTGTTCAATGCTGTCTGACTCCACAATGCTGTCCACCACACAGCACCTTGGACAGCATTCTTAGTGACCTTATACCTAAGGGAAAAGGTCCTGTGACCTTGAACTTTGGAGTTGGATAGATCTGGGGACTCCTCTGCGTCAATTACTGCAGGGTCTTAACTCTCTTGGAGGCCCAGTTGTCTCCCCTGTGAGATGGGGATAATTAAAGTGCTTCTGTCACCAGCCTTGGGAGGATTAAATGAGGTGCTGAAGCACATGCACAGGGCTTGTGTGTGAGGGCTCTGCGAATTTCAGGGAAGAAGAAAGAAGGAAGAAGAAGGAGGAGGAGGAGGAGAAAGAGGAGAAGGAGAAAGAAGGAGAAGGAGGAGGAAGAGAAAGAGAAAGAGGAGGATGAGGAGAAGGAGGAGGAGGAGAAAGAGAAGGAGAAAGAAGGAGGAGGAGGAGGAGGAGAAAGAGAAGGAGGAGGAGAAGAAAGGAGGAGGAGAAAGAGGAGGAAGAGAAAGAGGAGGAGGAGGAGAAAGGAGGAGGAGGACAAGGAAGAGAAGAAGGAGAAAGAAGAGGAGGAGAAGGAGGAACAGGGAAATGGTGAGAACTCTAAAGTCCCCCCTCCCCCATGTTGTCTTTGGCTTTATGCTTAGAATTCCCAGTGAGGCAGCAGAATGGCCCCTCTGCTGGCAGCCCTGGTAGATCAGACTCTGTCACTTGCCTGGTCCCCTGAGACCAATCACCAATTCATTTCTGTTCTGTTCTAAAAGACAGAGAGACCCCTCTCCATCAGGAGCCCAGGGTCCTCTGGGTCAAGCCACCTGCCATCCCTTCTACCTGCTGAAGGAGGGAGGAAGGGGACACAAGAGAAGGGCCAGAGCCTCTCTCTGCCTCCTGCCCAAGAGTTCCTGCATCCAGCCAGCCGACTTGCTCTAGTTTCCTCCCACCAGCTGGGTCTCAGGTCCCTTTCTTTAAAATTATTTAGCCTTCCGCTACATTGGCCTTCATTTGCATGGGATCCTTCTCTTTATGGAGCCTCGTTTTCAGAAAGAGATATGAAGTTGATGGAGCATCCTCCTGCTATGTCCCAGTACACCCTACCTAACCAGCACTCCCCAGCTTCCTGCGCCATCCCCTGGGAGTCAGCCTGCTGTCACACCTCTGGTGAGCAGCCCTCCAATTAGGTACCATCATCCCCTGTGGCCTTCCAGCCTGGCTCCTCCACCCTGCCTATGCATGGGTATGTGGTCCCCAGCCTCCTGCTGCCTCCCTTCCTTCCTTTTTCTTTCTTTCATTGCAGTTCTGGGGTTTAAGCCCAGGGCCTGGGGGATGTACCTAAGTTCTCTACCACTGAGCTGCATCCCAAGCCCCGATTTTTTATTTTAAGTAAGTTTTTGACGCTTAGAAAACTGAAGGCAGACTCACTTAGGCCATATAGATGGTGACAGGTGGGTGTGGGGTTTAACCCTTGGCCAGCTGATCCCGCAGGTTCATCTCTTCACATTCAGGCAGAGGAGGAGCATGGCTTTGCCTGGGTGGGGAGCACCTCCTTTCCTTGGTGCCCATGTTCTGAGGCGAGATGCATCAGAATGTGTTGTCTTCCCACTCCAGGGTCACCTCTACTTCCTGGTTCTGAAATTTTTCTGTCACCTCCCCTCAGCCTGCTCACTGCCTACTCCAATCTCCCTCCTCCCTAATATTCATCCCCCTCAGCTGCCCCAAGTTGTCAGGGCCAAGGAGGCAAGAGCAGGATAAGGAAAGGGAGACAGGAGGGCTCTCCCCTCTGCTTGCCATCTTTCCCTTACCTCAGACTGAGCCAGGAGACCCATCTCCCAACTTTTGGGAGCTGGCTGCTTCTCCTTTTCTACAAATCCCTCTCCTTGTCCTGGGAGACAGCGCTGTGTGAATGTATGGCGGCTGTCACAGGAGCTTCTGGGTGTGCTCTCCAGCAGAGAGTCTGACACAGAGTAGACACCAGTCTCTACAGAATGAACGAGTGAATGAATGGATCTTAGGCTGGGTGCAGACACAAGCATAGACTCCCACATTAAAGGCTGAGGAAGAAAGAATATGGACAAAAATGGGGAAGTGTTGAGGGGCTCCTTACTCACTGGCTTATTTCCCCCTAGTTCTGTTGTCTTCTAGAGAGTAGACACCAAGGCTCATATGCCACCCACTCCTCCTATGACTGTCCTGGGGAAAACAGGCAACATTCCCCCACTTCGTTCTGTGAAGCCCCTGGAAATAGGTGCCCAAGGGACCTCCTTTGCTGTCTGGACAGACCACCTGGGTAGACAATCTGTTAACCATGTTCTAGGTCCACAGTAAACAGTGGCAGAAGAGGCGAGGGTGAGCCCAGGTATTGTCCTAGGCATGTGTTTTCTGTACATTTTCAGCAGCTCATTGTCCTGCCTGCCCGCTGGTGAAGCATCAGAAAGATGAAAGCCTTTCATTAGCGCTCTCTCAGCCATGCCCCATGGAGTGGAGTGAGCTGTCTTCTCCCACGTCTTCTTTACCACGTCTGCTCTGCTGAGCTGGGGGAGGTGAGGAGAGTGCTTTGAGCAATGGCATCTCCTCCAGAGCACGTGCCAATAGCACAATCCCATGTCATCCTCACGAAGAACTGCTCCACGGACAAGGTTAGCATTGATCTGTTTTACAGATGAGCAAAGTGAGGCTCTGAAGAGGTAAATAACTACTGAGTGTTGGAATCAGGACTTGGATCCAGGCCCTCTATTTCCAGAGGGCATTAGGGATGGTGAAGACAATGTGGAGGGGAATTGGAATCTGGGTAAGATCCTCAAATTCTCTGGTTTTGCCCAGGAAAATGGCACCTTCTGAGTAGGATGCCTGCAAGAACAGGGCAAGTTTTGCTTGAAATGACACCCAGTAGACCTCCTTTCTAATTCAGGTACTGTGATTCCAGACATGTACCAATACACAAGTATTTTTGTTGGGAATAGTATGATAATTCCAATCTAATGGACTGACTGTGTTATTAGCAGACACTGGGCCATTCAACATGGTTGCTGGCACCATCAGCCAGAACACAGAGAGCAAGACTCTCACGGGATTGACCAGCAAGGCAGGTACCACTGGATGGGGTACAAGAGAGACAAGAAAAGAAGAGGGAGGAGCAGTGTCCGATCAGGGAGTGCTGTGAGTGCAGGGGCTCTAAGGGTGTCAGTAAGTTGTCCCTGCAAGGCCTCTGAGGCCAGAGCCTGGCACTGCCTTGCACATCTCTTGGTCCAGATTGCCCTGGAAGCTCTTGTAGGTTCTCAATACATATTGAGAAGTAGCAAGCATTATCTGCATGTTCAAAGAAGAAATAATTCAGGGAAAGGGCATGGGAGCAGAAAGGGATCCTAGAAGGCAGACTTTGTGTAGGTAAATTCCATTTTAGGTTTGGATTTACATGAGGAGAGTAGTAGAGTGTACATACATTAGCATGAATGAGAGCCCTAGTTTTCTTATAGTGCCTTCTTGGCCTGAAAAGAAAAAAAAAAGGGACTTTTTCTAAATGGGTTAAAAGATTTAATTGATTTTGATGATGAATATCCAATTGTGCTTGCCTAGGAGTAAGTTGTGCTGAGTGTGGGCATAGGTGCTGCCTTGGTAGAATGCAGACAGGCCCTTGCTGGTTGAGGTGAAAGGAAAGATCTTGGCAGGTCTCAGCCCAAGAACTACCTTTCCTGTAGGATGGAGGCTTGTCCCCACCCTGTGCAGGCATAGTAGCATGATCAATGCCCAAGGTCTCCTGGATAAGGGGTTCATTGAAACATTTTCCTTGCCAAAAAGGCAACCAATTAAGTTATGGAGATGTGGGGTTAGGTCGTGGAACACAAGGTTGAGATGCAGCAAATCTCACCAATGACCAGAACCAGGACCTGGAAAGCTATTGGGCTGCCTGCCATCTCTAGTGTATTCTCTCTACCAGAGCTTTAGCATCTCTTGCTGTATCTCTACAGGAATTTTCTCTTTTCTACCCTGCATAAGGCAGTGGTGGATACAGCCATCTATAAAGCCCTCAGATCACCCATTAGAGCCTCATGAAGAGAAAGCCCACTCTCCTGGTCAGAGAGAACCTGCCTGCCCAGCTGCTGTTGCTGGATACTAGCGGCAGCCAGCTCTCACAGAAGCTATCATCTTTGTGAATGAAGATTGTGGTTCTCAGAGAAGGCAGGTAAAAACTTTAGTGTTTCTCAGGTACCTTAAAAATGCTCTTCATACATGCTTCATCAGAAGGTTTGGGATTTTCCTAAAAACCCATCTGTAATAATTCACTTATGCAGTATGCTGGGGCTAGCTGAGAGGCTATTATTGTCTTAGGAGGTATTAATAGTGACAGCATATCCAAGATAAAGGTGGCTATTTCTCTCTCTGCTCCTTTTGAGTCACACCCCAGCTGGTTGAGTCAGTACTACCTAAGAAAGATACTGAGCAATGGATTTGGGACCATTGATCTGCCTGGCCCTGGAATGGATGGGCATTGCCTTGGGAGGAAATTAAAGGCCTACAGCTTGGATTCTTCTTCTGTTTTTTCCCCTCCCACATTCACTTAATTATTTTCATTTTTTAGATTGTTTGAGACAAGGGGCAGCCCAGGCTAGCTTTGAACTCACTATCTTCTTTCCTCTGCTTCCTGAGAGCTGAGATTACAGGCATATGTCACTATGCCTGGCTAAGAGTCTTCTTTAAGAGCAGGCTAACATCTGGGGATACTGGGAAGAGGAGACCTTTGTGATTATGGGTTCCCAAACCTGATTGACCATGCAGTTACCTGGAGGGAGTTAAAAATAAATCACAGTTTTCATCTAAGATCCCCCAAAGGAGAATCTTGAGTTTGGGGAGGGAAAGGAAGGCTCTCTAGTTTCTCAAATCTTCTAGGTGACTCTGATGAATGACTGGATTTGGGAACCACTGAATGAAAAGACCTTTAAGAATCCTTCAAGACAGTGGTAGTGTTCTGCAGTACCTGCAGAATCAGCTACTCTGGAGGAGAGGCAGGAAATTCACTTGAGCTCAGAAGTTCACCATAGTGAGACCTTGTCTTTTAAAAAGAAAAGAAAAAAAAACCCTTCAAATTCTAAATTTTGATGTATTTATCTATATGAAGCATGGTCAACAGAGTTTCAGCATCATCCAGAAACTTGTTTGAAATGTAGATTCTTGGGCCCACCTAAGACCTGCTGAATTAGAAACTCTGGAGATGGGTTTAGAAATTGCATATTAAAACACAGGTAGTTCTGATCCCTGCTCAAATCTGAGAACAACCGATCTTCAGCATGTTTTACTTTTACTTATAAAACTAATTTCTAATAGCTGTTTCTAGTCTTAGTTTAGTCTATACTGGAGTGATGAATTCTGTTGAGTTTACCTCTTAATGTATTATAGTCAGCCTCCAAGATGGCTCCCCAGTGATCCAAATGCACAGGTTCCTTGCCTCTTGCTTATGAAGCTCTTTCTGATATGCTATCAGAGTCAGTCTATGCAATCACTTCCCAGGCTATGTCATAAACACAAAGCTTCTGTCTCGCTCTTGCTTGGATTACATGTCCTGGGGGAAGCTAGGTGTCATCTCTGCGGAGAAACCCGTGGTGAACAGCCGAGGCTTCCTGCCCGCTGCCATCAAGAACCCAAGGCCCAAGTCAACAACTACATGAGGGAGACAGATTGGATGTAGCTCCTCAGCCCAAGATAAACTTGCAGGTCATGGCAGGACTGCTTGACAGCTTGACTGCAACCTCAGGAGAAACCCTGGGGTAGATTCACCCAGCTACACAGCAACTAGATTCCTGTTTGAGCTAATGAGTAGTTTTTGTTCAAAGATGCTATGTTTGGGGTGATTTGTTACACAGCAATAGAGAACTAATACTAGGCTCCCATTCTCCTATCTTCTCAGAAAAAATTCTGTTCTTGGCCATAGGAGTATTCTGGCAGTGAATCTCCTAAAGAATATTTTCCTGGCTAGAGAAGAAAATAGGATTTTTTCTTTTTTCTTTTTTGATCCTAAACTGACTTCTTTTGGGCTTTAAACTTGCCTCTAGCACTGACACTGAGATTAGGTGAATGCAGACATTGGTTCATGCCTGGCGTTTTACATGTGACTATGATCAAATTCCCATGGGAATCCTCTTAGGAGCCACCTAGGAGACAACAGGGATACTCCTTTGGGTGCAGTAGCTGCTTGCCCTACTTTGGGTAGACGTTCTGGCTGAGAGGCCACATGTCCTTTCCTAGAGAGAAGTCAGAAGAAATGGCAGAGGGGGCAGCAGTGAGACTCACCTTTCAGAATAGGAGGAAAAGGGAGGGAAGACCAGGTAGGTCTTCGTCTCTACAGTGTGTGTGTTGGGTCTCCTTTCTGTGTACCATCTTGGAAGCTTCAACGAATTGGAGGTCAAACTTCCCGCTTTTGTTTGTTATGTTCTCCCTAGTTCCTGTTTCACTTCACAAAACAGGGAACTACAAGGAGGAGAACATAGAGTGGGTTGCTGGGTCCTTCTCCCCAGCCTACAGTGTCTGGTGTTCCCAGGCAGTCTCCCGTCCAAGTACTAATGAGGCCGGATCCTGCTTAGCTTCTTAGATCTGATTGGATCGGATGCCGCAGTGCTACGGCTGCAGGCAACATATTTGAAGGGGACATAATTTCCTAAATGGGAGAAGGACCTAGCAACACACTCCCAAAAATCAATCTGCCATTGAAAACCCTATGATTAGCAGAGAAGCACTGACAATAGTGTTTCATCTGTTGTGTGTAGGGTCGCTGAGTTGGAGACCACCACCACCAACAACAACAACAGCACCACCACCACCAACAACAACTTCTTAAATGTCCTTACTGCCAACTTATTCCTTGGCTTCTTGTAATCAGGCATCTTTCCACATCTTGCTTTTCCTGTGATTCCCTAAAGGTCATCAATACCAAGTTCAATGCTTCCTTCTCAGTCCTTATCCTTATGATTGCCCTGCAGTGTTTGTTATGGTTGTCTTTCCCCTCCTTTCTGGTCACCCAGTGTCCAAGGTGGTCCTCTGCTAATGTGACATCCAGATCACACATGAAGCTCCTTCTGTCTTCTAGATTGCTCCATGTGTACCTAGTTTTCTGACTTTTCCTTCTCTCCCTATTTCCAATTCAAGGTGCATTTTGATGTTGGGGCTTTGGTCATACTTTTTTTTTTTTCAATATACTCTCTCCTCTGGCCGCCTCCCAACCTTCATGCTTCACTGCTCTCTTCTGAGTAGGTAACAGATATATCTCTTTGGCCTGGCTGTCTCCAAGCACAGGGAAAGCATGGTTACTTGGAAATCACTGAACAGCCTCAAAGGCAAGCTGTCCCAAGCACAGCACATCCTCTTTACTCATGTAGACACACACACACACACACACACACACACACACACACACACACAGATGCACATGTGCATGCACACACACAAGACCACCACCCTCCCATTCTCTCTGCCTCTGTCTTTTTGGGATAAGAGATTGAACCCAGAGCTTGCTCATGCCAGACAAATGCTCTACTACTGATCTGTACCCCAAGTCCTTCTCCCAATCTTTATTTTTTATGTACTGTTGTCAATTGTTATAGTTTGAGTATGAAATATCTCCCATAAACTCATGTATTAGGGAGTTAGTCCGCAGTTAGTGGTGCAATTTTGCGAGGTTCTGGAAACTTTAGGAGGTGGAGCCTAGCAGGAAGAAGTAGGCCACTTGGGGATATATTGTCCCTGTTTCTTCCTGTTGAGCTCTCTGTTTCCTGTATGCCATAAGGTGAAAACCCCCTCTGCCATACTTTCTTGCTGCCAGGATGTTCTGCCCAAGTACATGGGGCCAAGTGAGCATGGAGGGAACCCTGTGAAACTATAAGCCAAAATAAATCTTTCCTTTAAGTTGTTGATATCAGGCATTTTGTCACAGTGTTGGAAAAGTAACTAATCCATTAGTGTTTGTGAAACTACCCTGAGACTTTCAGAAATCAGCACTTTGAATGTGGACAGGCCCCCTTAACAGTGGGTGGCTCTAATCCAGTGCAATGTGGCTTACTGCCATTAATGTATTCCCATCTTTAGACTTCCAATGGCTGAGACTCCCAAAGCAACACTAGCAAAAACATATCAGGGGTGACCAAAAGATGTGGTGAATGTATAAATAAAAAATTATTACAGTAAAAGACGCATTGACATTAATCTCCCTCAAAATACTCCTCCTGTCTTTGAACACACTTATCCCATCATTTTTGCCACTTTCTGAAGGAGTTCTGGAAGTCCTCTTTTGTGAGTGTCTTTAGTTACACTGTATGGCTGCCGTGAAGTCCTGAAGTGATATAAAACAATTATTTTCCATGGTCATTTTGACTTTGGGGAAGAACCAGAAGTCACACAGTGCCAGAACCAGTGAATAAGGTAGATAAGGACACATGGTTACGTTTTTATTTGACAGAGACTGCATGCCAGAAGTGATGTTTGACAAGGAGTGTTCTCATAATGGAGGATGAAACTAAAGACTCATGAAAGAGGACTTCCAGAACTGCTTCAGAAAGTGGCAAGAGAATGGGATAAATGTATTAGAAGGCAGGAGTATATTCTGAGGGGGATTAATGGCACAGTGTCTTTTACTGTAATAATTTTTTAACTTAAACACCCATTTATATTTTTGATCACACCTTGTATGTAGGCAGATGTGGACTATTAGTGTTATGGACTACATGTTTGCGATTCCCCTCAGCTCCCAGTTCACATGTTGAAGCTCTAACAACTTCAGTGGGATGGTATTTGGAGAGAGGGCCCTTGGGAATTATTAGGCCATGAGGATAGAGTCCCCATGAAGGGATTAGTGCTTTTGTAAGAAAAGATGGGCAAAAGCTTACCTCTTCTCCTTTGTCCCCCTTTACCCCTCTCAGCCTCTGCCATGTGATAACACAGAAAGGTGATGGCCACCGTCAAGCCAGAAGAAGGCCCTCCCCCAAGTGCCTGATGACACTGGTACCTTGCCCTGAACTTCTGTGAAGCATGTGAAATAAATGTTTGTTATTTTAAGCCATCCAGGCTATGGTATTTTTGGTATAGCAGCCTAGACTGACTTAGACAATGAGATAACATTATTTTCATATCAGATGAAGCCCAGTGGCACCTTTGGACACCCTTTTTCTTATATGTGGTTTGTTTGAAATTTATGATTTTCACATTAATTCTGCATTTATTTCAGAATCTCTGGTAGAGCCTCATGCATAACCAGTGTCCTATAAATGTGGTTGAATGATGGAATTTGCATGCATGCTTATCTCAGTTACAAATCCCAGTACACTTGCACTGAAGGACCTGTAAATAAGCATCTGATGCTACTTCTCTGAAGCCCAGCTTCCAGAACCTCCATTCCCTACACAGCCAGCCAGCATAATGATGGCAATGTGTAGGATTCAGGGTTTGTGTGGACTGTTGAGATGATCTGCTTCAAATCCTTTATTTTACCGATGAAGATGCAGGTGTTCTGAGACACTAAGAGACATCTCCACTGCCCCCCCCCCCATGGGATCTCTTCATATGGCGCCTGGTTTTACTTGCTTTCTCATTAGAAAGGATAATTTCAGGCTCAGGTAGCCACTCCTAAGATGGGCAGAGGGGTTGCTGTGAGCTCCTTTGCCTGTAGTGTGTAGGTGGGGAGTAAAGTCTTGTTGTATGTTTTTATCCGGTGACATCCACCTGTAGCTTGTGGAAATGCTATCGGGCAGCAAAGCATTTCAGAGTACCTTTAGGGAGATTGTCCTAGGTGGACCCTTGGGGTCTGGAGGTCTCAGCGGAGGGAAGAGGGAATGAAAGAGTTTTCAGCACTTCTGCTTAGGGGGACCTAAGCCTGTGGTTATCTCCTGTATTCATATGTAACCCAGGTGTGTGTCCTCTTCTCATAGACTCTGGTTGGACCTCATGAAGGTCTAAGTATTCCTTTGATGTTAGGTACTGTCTAGTCAGGTCTGACTCATAGAGACTCTATGTACAACAGAATGAAACACTGCCCAATACTGTGCCATGCACACGACCTTTTTATGTTTGAGCCCATTGTTGAAGTCACTGTGTTTCTTCTCATTCTGAGTTGTGCCATATCAGCAAAAGGAGGTACCAGGGGCTCTACTCCATTCTCATAATTAAGGTTGACTATACTTTGAGAAGGCAATTCTTCCCCAGCCGTCTCTTGAATGTCTTCCAGCCTGGGGGGCTCCTTTCCTGGCACTATATTTGACAGTGCTTCTCTGTTATTCATAGAATTTTCAATGGCTAATTGTTTCAAGAGTGGGCTTCAGGTCCATCTCCCTTCTTTGTCTTAGTCTGGAAGCTCAGCTGAAACTTGTTTACCATGGGTAGCCTTCCTGGTATCTGATACCAGTGGCATAGCTGTCAGCATCACAGTATCACGCAAGCTCCCACAGCAAGACAAGCTGATAGGTACATGGGAGAAGCCTTCCCAGAGAGCTGGAAATTGGAAATTGATGTCAGTCAATAATCAGCAGCTCCTTTTTGGGGGCCTGTTGTTGTACCTTGCCTTGATGCAGCGGTGTACACACAGCAAGCCAGACCAGAAGTGAAGACTTTATTTTCCCTGTGAAGGTGTGTGTATTGGGGAGGGGTAGGTGCTAGAGAGGGCCTGCAATCCAGGTGAGGCACAGGGAGCTGGCAGCTCTGGGGCCTGCTGAGCGGTCTGTTTCAACAAGCCCCCACACAGTGCTCTAGCCAGCTTGGGAACAGGGGACCTAATACAGGTCTGATTCTTGCTGTACAAAAAGCATCTGATGCTCTTTATAGCCTCACAAGGCAGCACTGATTTCCTAATGCTGAAATCAAGGTGTGTCTCAGTCCATCTTCCATGGCTGTAACTCAATACCACAGACTAGGTATACTATACTGTGCTATACTTTGAGGAGGCAATTCTTCCCCAGCCATCTCTTGAATGTCTTCCAGCCTGGGGGGCTCCTTTCCTGGCTCTATATTTGACATATAAAGAATAAAAGTTTAGTTGTTTCACAGTTCTAGAATATTGAAGGACCAAGGTCACAGAGACTCCTCTGATGAGGTCTCTACAGAGTCTTAAGGTGGTCTAAGGTGTCACATGGCAAGAGGGGCAGCTATAAGAGACAGAGCCAAACTGGGTTTTATAACAGATGACCCATGTGCAAGCTAACCCAATAATCCATTAATCCTTGAATGGATTAGTCCATTCACAAGCCCTCATGTCCTAATTACAGGTCCCACCTCTTAATAGGGCCGAGGTTTAGCTCAGTTGGTAGAGTGCCACACCTTTGAGGGCCCATGTTCAATCCCCAGCACCACAAAAACAGGAGAAAGACACAGCAATCCACTTCCAAAGCAATCCTGAAACAATGAGCCATTGAAAACCCTATGGGGGCCACTATGAGTTGGACCTGTCTCAAGGGCACCTAACAACAATAATAACCTCTTAATACTTCACAATGGGGATGAGATTTCCACATGAAGTTTGGTGGGGATATATTCAAGCCATACCAAGGCACATTAGTTTAGAGAGGTTAAGTAGCATCCTCAAAGTCATCAGTTTGCTGGCTGTTGCTGCTGCAGGAACTGGGATGCAAAGCTGGAGAGCGAGAGGTGAGTTGAGCTAAGTGAGCTGGGGGCTGCTGGGTGGCGCAGCCCCTCCCACCAGCAGCCCCTGGTGCAGCGCTGTCTGGCTGGTTACCTGGGCAGGCGGATGCAGACTGCACGCCTGGTGAGTGATACATGGACAGCGTCGCCTCCTGCCTGACAGGCAGAAGATAAACAGCTTCCCGTTAAATCTCACTTAATGCTGATATTTATAAATTCATTCAGCTTGTGTTTACTGAATCGAGAGAATGCCTAATAACATAGCGTGCTCCATCTCATATGCTCCTGCTAATGAGAATGCAAGTACGTAGTACTTAATTTTTTTTTTTTAACATTTCATTTGCTTTCCACTCCTTCTACCCACTCCTGCTGCTGTTGGTTTGGGTTGTAATTTGTTGCCAAACTCTGGAAAGTTGAGGTATCTTGGATGTTAGTGAGGACAGGGCTGAAGTGGGTGGGCCCTGGATGAGCCAGGTCCCCAAACTGAGCCCTATGCCCACATGCTATTCATCTTGTGAGACAAATCCCCATGGAATGGGGGGGGGGAGCAAAAAGTTGGACCATGTGGAGGGGAAAACAAAGCCCTTTGTACCCCCTGTTGCATGCTTTGGGCCAGGGTTGAGCTATATTGAGGCCTTAGGAAGGAAATTTAGGGGATAGGGTGATGGTATTCCTGGGTTAGGGCAGACAAGGAGGATGGCCAGAATAACTGTGGTAATACAGATAATTTGTATGATTTTGGTGCAGCTATATGAGAGAGAGAGAGAGAGAGAGAGAGAGAGAGAGAGAGAGCACCTCTGAGTCTTCATCACTGCCCTGGTTTGATGTGCTGTGAGTTGATTAAAACAAAGCCCCCTGCCTCCAGCTGCTTGTCCTCCGAGGCCAAGGGGGCTGAAAGTTCAGTTCTGCAATTCCCCAAGCAGCGTCACAGGCAAGGGGAACCTCAGCAGCAGGCTGGGGAGAGATGGCACAGAGGCTCTAGCGGGTGTCTGGAAATGCGCTGGGCAGGCCAATGAGGTGGGGGCGGCTGGATGGTCAGGCCTGGGTTTCCCAGGGTGGGCTGGGTAGCAGAGGGCAGGGAGGTCACCAAGCTGGCCCAGCCTTGGAGGCCTGACGGACCATGAGTTGAAAGGAAGGGGGCCTCCAGGTGGAAGCCTGGACCAGGGTGGAGGGATGCAGGGAGCTAGAGCTGGGGAGGAGGAAGGCTGGAGATAAACACAGAAGTTGAGGGGGACGAATCACACTTTTCTGTCACCCCCGTATATATCCAAACTTACAGATAAGCTATAAGTGCTCTTACTATCTCGTAAGTCAATACCATCGTCCTCCCATTACCCCATCTGTCCTTGCACGCTGGTTGGAGGGGTGACTGTGACAAAGAAGCCCTGACCCCTGGACCTTGGATGAGCCATAGGCTTCCTTGGGGCTCAGCACTTGAAGCTCTGGGCCTTCAGACCCTGCTCTGGGTAGCACATTCTGGTCAAGGCATCTGTTGGACTGGCAGAGTGGGGGGCTGAGCTGGACATGGTGGCGGCCACTCTGGGAACAATGCTCTCTGCCTTTACCTTGTTTGAGAAGCAAGACAAAGCTGTCTTCCCCAGGGCCTGGCATCTTTGGAGGGGACTGGTGATGAGCTTCATACCTCTGACGTTATCTAGGAAGCTGGGCCCAGCCTTGGGATTCGGGAAACCCGAGACATCTGGAGCAAGGATGGAGGCTCCAGCCCAATGCCAGGGGTCTGGTCTTTCTAAGGAACAGGAAGTACACAATGTTCCAAGCTCTGGTTGTGCCCATCGCTGGGTCCCTGCACTTGACAGCCCATGTCCCTGTCCAGGCAGTGATTTCTCGGTCACCATGTAGGGAACAGAACATCTGCAGCTCTACCTGTGGCCCGATTCCCCTGGCCGCTTGTCTGGGCACGTGTGCCTAGTGTCCTCGCCTCTCCCTCCCAGGCCTGTGGGCCACCCCGGGCAGCTGTAGGGAAGGTGGCAACTTGCTCCCCAGGACTAGCATATTGTGGTCTCTTTACTTTGCCTCCCCAAGGTTGGGCCCAGGCTGGCAGCGTGGACATCGGCAGGTTTGGGTAGCAGACACCTGCTTGAGGAGTGAGTGGAAAGGCCCCAAGCCAGTCTCTGCTCCCTCTGCCTCCTCCTGTCTCCCAAATCCATTCCTGTCCACATACAGCCTGTGCCTCCTCGGCCCTTTTACCAGCTACTCTCAGGTCCACAGCAGCTGCAGGAACTTCCTCTGACCTGCACCCAAGCCTCCCTCTGGGCGCAGCTCTGTTTGGGGTTCCTTGAGGGATTGGGAAGGGACAGCGGCTCATCCCTTTCTTTTGTGCTGCCTCCCCCTCCCACTTCCGCTCCCCTCCCTGCTCCCGGTGACCTTTCACCCTTCCCTTGGATGTCCCTCAAAGGCAGCCCCTGTGGTTAATAGCTTTGGCTGGCAGCCCCACACAAAGCCAGGGCCGGAAACCATTGTCCAGGGCACAATGGTGGAGCAGCCCAATAATGAGGCAGCCACAGTGTTGTCTGACATCCCACGTTGCCCTGGCAAAGGAGGAGGGGCAGTGGGGCTTGCCAGGCCCTTGCCTCCTGGAGATGAATTATTCCCCCCCCACACACGGTGCTTCCTACTTCTGAGGAGGCCCTGGCCACCTGTGCCCTCCGATTGGCTGCCTGTCCCTGCCATTGCCAGCTGGGTGGCTGTCACTCACCCAGGGAGCTGCCCCACCCCAACATACACCACTGCTACTTTGGCTCATTTTTTGGCTCCTTGGTCCCAGGGAGCCAGTACCACCTATTATGGCAATTGATTGTTGTTGTTGTTGTTGTTGTTGTTGTTGTTGTTGTTAGGTGCCGTCCAGTCGGTATCTGACTCATAGCGACCCTTATAGGGTTTTCAATGGCGACTGTATCGGGATTGCCTTGGGAGTGGATTGCCAGGTCCTTCTCCCATTTTTGCGGTGCTGGGAATTGAACTCGGGACCTCAGAGACTGCAGCACAGCACTCTACCAACTGAGCTAAATCCCAGCCCGGTATGGCAATTGATTAGTTCTGGGAAATTGACAAGGAAAGGAGATCTCAGCCTGTCCCCTGATGGGGAGCATGTGGCATCTGGAAAGAGCTTGGGCTCTTGAGCCAGGAAGCATGGGTTCAAGCTCAGCCTCCTACCTTCCCAGCTGTGTGACCTTGGAGAAGCCACTTGACCTCTCTGAATCTCCACTTATTCATTTGGAAAAGCCAGGGTGGGATAGCAGCCAGCAGTGGGGCTCTCGAAATTTTAGCTCAGTGGGTAGAGCGTTGCACTGCAGTCTCTGAGGCCCCAAGTTCAATTCCCAGCACCGCAAAAATGGGAGAAGGGCCTGGCAATCCACTCCCAAAGCAATCCCGAAACAGTCGCCATTGAAAACCCTATAAGGGTCGCTATGAGTCAGATACCGACTGGACAGCACCTAACAACAGCAACAACAACCTCCAAAAGCCTGCCTTTGCCTCTTTTGTGGGTGACTTCTTGTTGTTAGGTGCTGTTGAGTCATGTCCAACTCATAGCGACCCTCATAGGGTTTTCAATGGCAGATTGTTTTGGGGATTGCCTTGGGAGTGGGTTGCCACGTCCTGCTCCCATTTTTGCGGTGCTGGGAATCGAACTCGGGACCTCAGAGACTGCAGAGTGGCGCTCTACCAACAGAGCTAAATCCCAGCCTGTGGGTGACTTGGACTCCTCTAATTGTGGTGGAGGTCTTGCCTTGGTTATAGCATAATTCCTTATGTACATCCGTGGCTTGTGTTTCAGATCAGACTGTAAATTATGTAGGGAACACAGTGTTGCATGCTGTTCTCTGGCAGTGCTGGGCACTCTGGAGGATCCTGATGAAGACATGGAATTGATTGATGACATTTTAGGAGAGTTTCAGGCAGTTTTCAGACCTGCTGCCCACTAGCATTACCTGGAGAAGTTTGAGAAATACCCAGGAATTTTGGCCCAATTGCTAAGAACTGGGATATTGGGACTGTGAGATGAAGTGAGAATTTTTCTTTTTTCAATACTGGGGGGTTGAACCTAGGGCCTTCTGCATGCTAGACAAGTGCTCTACCACTGAGCTGCACCCTAACTGCTTTTGTAATTTTAAAATTTTGAGACAGGTTCTCACTAGGTTGTGCAGGCTGCCTCTAGCCTCAAACTCGTGATCCTCCTTCCTCAGCCTCCTGAGTCACTGGGGTTATAGTTGTGTGCCATGGTTTCCAGCAAGTGGGAATATTTTAACATGCATGCAAATAAATACTGATTTGTCTTCTTAGAAAATATGCCAGCTCACATTTATAATTGAGCATACCCTTCTCAAGGGGAGAGATAGACTATATCATAAGTTAGTCTTGATAATCTTGATACAGTGTTCTTTATTACAGCTTTACTGTAAGCAAATGATTTATGTTAGGGATAGTTTTCTTTTTAATGCTACTTTGTTGAGGTATGATTTGCATATACTACAGTGGATCCACTGAAAAGCTTCAGTTCATGAGTTTTGACAAACACATGCATACATATTACCACTACCCCAAGGAAGAGAGAATATCCATCTCTCTAGGAAGTTCCTTCGATAGTATGGGATTTTAAAAGCTCTCTTGGTGATTCTGTGGTGCAGCAGTCTGAGCTCCTGTTCTGATGATCCCGTCTGCTTTGGAAAAGCAGAGAAGTTGTCCAGGATGGTGCTTTCCACACAGCACCATTTGGGGACCTGGTTAAATGCACATTTGGTCCCATGGTGGAGCCAGAGACTCTGCATTCCTAGCCAGCTCTGACCATGGTTTGAGGATCTGGCCCATGTCTCTCCTTTTGCACATGAGGAAATCGAGGCTCAGAGTATGCATGAAAGTAACTTGCAATCCCTGGTTTTGAGATTTCTGGAGTGGAACAGTCACAATTTTTTGCTTCAGTCTTTCTTCTTCTTCTCCTCCTCTTCCTCCTCTTCCTCCTCCTCCTCTTCTTCCTTCTCTTTCTCTTCCTCCTCCTCCTCTTCTTCATCCTCCTCCTCTTTCTCCTCCTCCTCCTCCTCCTTCTTCTTCCTCTTCTCTACTCTAAGTTTGAATCCCAGGCAAGAGGTATAACCATGTGAGATCTGGCTCTTTCCTTTCTGAGTGTTGTCTGTTGCTTCCAGCCTACGCTCACCTGTCCTGTTGTTACCTGAGTCACCTTTCTGGGGAGGATGTCTTCCTCAGTGATCTGCTCATTCTCTTAATAACACTTGCTTGCCCTGGTTCATCCCATTCCTCAGCATTTCTCCATTCAGCTCAGTGAACAAGTGCTTATTAGGCAATAGCAGCAGGCTAGGCCTGATCTTACACTTGAGAGGGAGGGCAAACCAGGAGCTGCCTGAGAAGGTGATGGAATAGCAGGATATACAATCACCCAGGTTGATTCCTCTGTTTTCTAGGTAATGTTTAGGAGAAGCCATGTTTTCCTAATCCCAGGGAAGAGGAAGACATAGGGAAAGTCTTATATGAGAGGATGGATTTAAGAGGCATTCAGAACAAGTGTAGGTCAGGCTGTGAGACAAGGTGGGCATCCTGGCCAGGGCAGAAGGACACCCTGCTGATGGAAGCTGGGCCTCATTTTCTTGGAGTGCTGGAAACAAGTGCAGGGGACTTGGCTGCCTGGACAACTGACATGACCTCAGCCTTCTGGACAGACATTACTAGTGGAACACGGAGGTGATGGCTCAATTCTCCTCTCTCCAGAGTCACTCTGAGCACCATGCACAGGGTTTGGCCTCCAAGGGCATTAGCAGGCAGTATGTCTAGGGATAAGGTCCTCTGAGCAATGGGACCTGGATATGCTTTGGCCAGAGGAGACAATGTTTGGTCAGGGTGTCAGGGGAGGGTCATGGGATAATGTTAGCACATTGGGAAGGCAGTGGCATGGAAAAGAATTAGCACTTGTGGGTTTCCAAGGCAGCCAGGTTGTGCTTCAGCCTTGGAAAGAAGAGGTTCTACAACCCTCTCAGGAGAAGGGATGTCAGTCCCTGAATGTGGCCAGCTGAGGCTGGGTGAGGATAGAGAGATGTCAGAGCTTTAAGCTCCCTTGTTCACTCCCTGGGAGTCCACAAGGGAAGTTGATTACCTTGGTGGCCTCATGTCCATCTTCATGTCTGTGCTATCTCTGAGTCCACTGGCTGGGAGACATGTTTCCTATGCCTCTTAAAAGAGCAGACATCTCATTTGTCTCCATGAATACATCCAAATCCAGAATTTAAACTCAGGCAAGAACCATTTGTGAATTCAACACAGGTGAGAGTGCAGATGATTGTATAGGCTTAGGAAAAAGGAAGGAAACAGAATTCTATAAATTTGCATCTGATGGATCTTTGTTGTTGTTGTTGTTAGGTGCTGTCAAGTCGGTATCTGACTCATAGTGACCCTGTGTACAACAGGGGAAACACTATTGTCAGTGCTTCTCTGCTGTTCATAGGGTTTTCAATGGCAGATTGATTTTTGGGAGGGGGTTGCCAGGTCCTTCTCCCAAGCCTACAGCTTCTGGTGTTCCCAGGTGGTCTCCCATCCAGGTACTAACCAGGCCCGACCCTGCTTAGCTTCCGAGATCTGATGGGATAGGATTCCACAGGGCTATGGCTGCAGGCGTGATAGATCTTTAAGTATCTGAAAAAATAGACTTGGAATTTAAATGAAAGTTTAGTATTAAAGACATAGAAATGGAAGTTTAAATGAAGGAGTAAGACTTATCTAGAGAGATCATGGTGCTCCAGAATGTTGTGGATTGAATATTTTGTAGCATTTTTGGGAAGATTAAATGACAGTGGAATTTAGCCATGACCAACCCTGGGAAGGTGTGTCCTCAGCTTTGTGCTGGTCAGTTCTATGTCCTTGGGTATAACAAAGTTAAGTTTCCTCTTCTACATAATGATGAGATTGTCCTCAAGATAGTTAAAATTTCTTCCAGTTTAGACATACTAGAATCAAAACTCGAAGATCTTATGGATTCGACCCAAATTCTTTTGTAGCAGTGGACATAGGGCTGGGCTGGACTACTTCAAAGCAATGGTAGGGTTTGTGTCTAGCAGGGACAGTCATGGTTACAATGGCAGGGCCCCAAGGGAGATAAGCAGAGGTAGACAACAAGGGTGATTTCAGGTGGAGAAGAAAAATTGGATTTTCCTCAGTCCCTCAGTCGAGCATTGCAGAAGGTGCACCTGCCTGCCAACTGTCTGCCAATCAGACTGAGAACATCCCCACAGGACCTCATAGGGCTGCTGGGGCCATGTTCCACAAAACAGGAACAACTGCTGGTTAATTATGCAGACAGGAGGCGAGGAGTGCAGCCGTCCCTGGGGCTAACTCACAAGAAGCTGCAACTTCTGCAATTAGCTCCTGGTCCAGTGTGAGGGATGGGTTATCCAAGTCTCAGCAGAAGGGGTCTATAGGGACTGGCCACCCCAAACTTGGTACCTTCAACAGCCCCTGGCTTTTTGTGCCTTGTGCACTCTACTCCTAGCACTTGTGATCCACAGGGAGGGAAGAGCTTGCTCCCTCGGCCGATCTGCTGCACAGAGAAGGAAGTGGCTGGTGATTTGGTCCTCAGTGCTTGGGAACTTTGTTCTTGCTGTCCCTGGGAAAAGAACCCAAAGCTCAGTATGAATACATTCCTATGACCCCTTCTTCTCAATAGTTCTAAAGGATACAGGGATGTAATTTTCAAGAGGAAGAAGCCAGGATGTTAAACATCCTCCTTCTGGATTGCAAGCCACTTTTTCCTGGGGATTCAGACCAGCCTCAGAAGACATCTCAACCCAACCCCCCAGTCAATGACATTGTCACATGAGATGACCCCTTGACATTTCTGGACTACATAGTTAAACTGTACACCAGTCAATGGCTTTGGGTTTATATATCTGACAGGTTTCCTCTGGTAACTGCACAGAGTCATCTATGAATCTCCTCTCCTGGTAGCTAGGAGCAGCGTTATTGTTGTTGTTAGGTGCCAGTCAAGTCACATCTGACTCATAGTGACCCTCATAGGGTTTTCAATGGCTGATTGTTTCTGGATTGCTTCCTGAGTGGATTGTCACATCCTTTTCACATTTTCGCACTGCTGGGGATTGAACCCAGGTCCTCAGAGAGTGAGTAGCAGCACTCTACCAACTGAGCTAACCCCAGCCCCAGGAATAGCATGGGTAATACAAAATGCCTGATGGTCCTATTGTCACAGTACCTGACAAAAGCAAATTCACAAATAGAGATTGATGGCAAAAGGGTACTCATCATCACTTTTCTACTTGTTGTTGTTAGGTGCCGTCAAGTCGGTATCCGACTCATAGCGACCCTCTGTACAACAGGGGAAACACTATTGTCAGTGCTTCTCTGCTATTCATCGGGTTTTCAATGGCAGATTGATTTTTAGGAGGGGGTTGTTAAGTCCTTCTCCCAAGCCTACTGCTCCTGGTGTTCCCAGGCGGTCTCCCATCCAGGTACTAACCAGGCCCGACCCTGCTTAGCTTCTGAGAGCTGACGGGATCAGATGCCACAGGGCTATGGCTGCAGGCAACTTTTCTACTTAGTTTCCCAAAAAAGCAATTTGAAATCACATGGGGATTTACACAACTTTGGTAGTCAAGTAAGTTGCATGTTTGTTGTTGTTAGATGCTGTCAAGTAGGTGTCTTGACTCTTAGTGACCCTATGTATAACAGGTGAAACACTATTGTCAGTGCTTCTCTGCTGTGCATAGGGTTTTCAATGGCAGATTGATTTTTGGGAGTGGGTTGCCAGGTCCTCCTCCCAAACCTACAGCACCTGGTATTTCCAGGCAGTCTCCCATCCAAGTACTAACCAGGCTCAACCCTGCTTAGCTTCCGAGATCTGACAGATCAGATGCCACAGTGCTATGGCTGCAGGCAAATTGTATGTTGTTGTTGTTGTTGTTGTTGTTGTTGTTAGGTGCCATCGAGTCGGTATCCGACTCACAGCGACCCTCTGTACAACAGGGGAAACACTATTGTCAGTGCTTCTCTGCTGTTTATAGGGTGCCACAGGGATGCCACAGGGCTACGGCTGCAGAAATTGTATGTAGCATGTATTTATCAAGTCCTTTTGAATGAATGAGTGAAAAATGAATGAAATTAAAGCCCTTTCAGTTTTCTCCAGCATTCCCAGTGCTATTTCTTCGAGAAACCTTCCCATCACATTAACGACCTTTTTCAAGTGGAAGTAATCTCTCCATAAGCTTCAGCATGTAGGCAATGAGATTTTTCTGTGGAATTATTCTCTAAGCTGCAAGCTAGGTATCTTTCTCTGGGAAGCACATCTGTCTTTCTAATAAGCCTGTACCAAACTGCCCATGGAGTGACAGTTACAGCTGCCCCCATTCCTGTTACCCTGTATGCCAGTTTGCACAGGGGTAAGATGGGAGGCTTAGCCTGCTGAGAACGTGTTGGTCACTAATTTTGTAAACTGACTTTCTGAACACCTGTGATCTATTTAGCTTTGATGTGTCTTGACTCACCTCTTTCCCAGCACATTTTCCTTACAAATTGGGTTGACTTATTGTATGATCAGCATGGAGTCCCTGAGAAGCTCTATAGGGTGGATAATTGAGTGTATTGTGAAGCTTGAAATAGATGGACGACCAATTGGCATGTGGGAGCCAATTGCGTTGGTGCCCACTCAGACCTACTTTGCAGGGGCTTGCATTTCATTAAGTAGCATTCATAAGAAAAAGAACCAGCAGTGCTGATTTATTGTTGTGCAAGAGTACCAGGGACTCTGGATGATCTTGTGTTTCCTAGTAGTCTCCTTTCCTTTCTTGCCACCCTAGTCCCTCCACTTGGTCTGCAAGGACATCATCTTGCCCGGGGAAGAGAGTGGAGGCAGCAGATTGATGAGTGTGAGTAGGGTGGAGGAGGAGCTCTTTCTATGGTACCAGAGACCATAGAATTCTACAGGCCTGAGGTGGAAGCGGCACTAGGGAGCATCCTGTCCAACTTCCTCATTTCAGTAAAGAAGAAACCAGGCCCAGAGACAGGAGTTAGAGCTAAATTTTAAGAAAACTGGGACTGTAATCTAGGTCTCTGATACCCAATCCTCTGTTTATGCAAATGTCCTGGGCTGCTCCAGCGTGGCCCATGAAGGTGAGCTCGAAGTTCCCCTGAGAACACCAATGATCTGTGAAGCCCCAGCATCTCAAGGTAGGGCAAGCAAGCTGAGAAGCTGGCTGAACTGGCCTTGGGTTTCTGAGAAAACTCCATTGTATCATCACCTTTTCTAGGCTCGACATTCCCATGGGACTGTAAGATTTTGGGTGTTTCAAAATAGTGTTTAAAATATTTATCATGCCATTTTACCCTAACAGCAATTTGGGGAAAGAGCTATCATTTATCTCTTATAAATGAGGAAAATGAAGCCCAGGCAGAGATGGTGAATAGCTTGTTCAAAGTCATGCGTGTAGTAAGTGGTGGGGTGGCCCCTGGTGCCTGAGTCCTTGGACTTCTGCTGCAGGCCATCCAGCTGGACCCTCCTGCACCTGCTAGTTGCATGAGGCAGCCCATGGAGAAGGTCAGAGCTCCTTAATGAGGAAGGGACTGAGAGTTATAATTTCTTCTAAACTATAGGACCTGTCCTCATCTGGACTTCTACTGGCTTGACACACATATCCTCTTTCCTTCGGGGAGTTTTATATTTCAAGGGTCTGCAGCCATAGCACCCTAGCATCCAATCCCACCTGATCTCAGAAGCTAAGGAGGGTTGGCCTGGTTAGTCCTTGAATGGGAGATCACCTGAGAACACCAGGTGCTGCAGGCATGGGAGAAGAGCCTGGCAATCCATTCCCAAAAATCAATCTGCCATTGAAAACACTATGAATAGCAGAGAAGCACTGACAATGGGGCTGGGCACAGCACAGTGTCGGGGAATGTTTCCTTCTGTTGTACATTGGGTCTCTGATTAGGACCTGATGTGATAGCACCTAACAACAACAAGAGTTCAAGGAATATATTGATTTCTTAAGGGTAGCAGGAGATTTCATCTTATGCACTGAAAATAATAGTTTTGTTGTCATACTAACTTGGGTTTGATCCCAGTCCTATAGCTTAAAAGACGTATGACCTAGGGGAAGTTTCTTAATCTGAGCCTTTCTGAGTCCCTAGAGCTCCAGAGTGTGCAGGAAATTTATTGTAGAATGATTTGTGGGAAGCAGGGGTGGGCAGAGGGGGAAACTGAAGAGCAGTGTGTGGTACACAGAACTTTGACCCTGCATGGCTCTGCAGAGTTGTCCTGACTTTGGTGAGGGGAGGCCAGGCCTGTAAAGCCCCTTAGCCAGTCATTGGAAGTGGGGTTTGACCTTAGGTGAGCTGGAGTTCTTTATCCAAACACAATTCTAGAGGGGTCTGAGAACTTTGAAATGCATCTTGTCGTCTTGAAGAGGGACTAGGGTGGTGCAGGACAGTGTCCAATTACAGCACTTTGCAGTGTTGCCTTAGAATCAAGTTCAATCATTAGAAAGCACTGGTAATAACAGGCACCAGAATGGAGAATGTGCCCAGGCCATGCTAGGCCCTTCGTCCTCCCCTCCACACCCAACCTCTACTTCTTGGGTAAGGAACCTCTGCCAGCTTTCCAGGTAAATCCACAGGGGCAGAATCCACAGATCTCATGGGAGCTCAGAGAATCAGACAATGGGACCTTTGCTAAGGACCTGCTTCCTTCCTGCTGGGCCACCTTGTTTCAGGGGCATGAAGTGTGTGTGTGTGTGTGTGTGTGTGCGCCCGCGCGTGTGCACACATGAGTCTGGCTATCCCTGCCGAATTATCTGTAAGCTTTTCAGGGCAGAAACTGTATCTAATATTTCATTCCCGTGTCCCAAAAATACTTTTGCATAGTGTTGTAGATTACAATGGATAGTTGTTAACATCATTTAAGTCTAACCATATGGAAGAGATTATTAGAGTATGTGAAGGACTAAGGCAGATGCAGTAATAGTCATAGCCACCTTGTGCCAGTTGCCATGTAAAGGTTGAGCATCCCTAATCTGAAAATCTGAAATCCAAAATGCCCACAAATTTGAAACTTCTTGAGAACTGGCATGCTGACACAGATGGAAAATTCCACACCATGGAAGTTTGTTACATGCACAAAATTATTAAAAATACGGTACAAAATGACCTTCAGGCAATAAGGCATATATGAAACATAAAAAATTAGTTTTGAATTTAGATTTGGGTCCCATCCCCAAGATATCTCATTATGTGTTTGCAAATCTCCCAAGTCCCCCAAAATCCCAAATCCAAAATACTTCTGGTTCCAAGCATTTCAGATAAGGGATACTCTACCTGTATATGGTTTCCTCTAATCCTAAGAACCTTCCACCATACCAACTATCCCTAGCTACCTGATGCAGAAAAGGAGCCTGTGGCTCACAGTGATCAGATCATAAGACTACAGGGATTCTGATAAGTGGCAGGGCTGGGACCTCACCCAGGAGTCCAGCTCAGGTCACCATTCAGTGCCAGTGCCTTTCACTCTAGCCTGAAGTTCTCCCTTTATAGGGAAAAGACAGAGATATGGAGGTATTCTGGGGAAGAAGAAAATGCAGAATTATGATGTTAAAATGGCCTGCCAGCCCACATGGGGAGGGCATTGTAGGAGATAGTGACCCTTCTGTTAATCTTAAGAGGGGGTGAGATTGGGGACAGTGGAGAAGTGAACCTTCCACTCTGTGGACCGGAAGAAGTTTGGAAGGTGAAATAAGTTTGTGAAGAAACTTCTAAATTTCCTTCCCTGGAGACGACCACAAATAGCACACAGCAGCCATCAGAGGCAATAATCAGTGGTTCGCTGCTCATCAGAAACTAAGGTGGGCTGATAAAATATGGGCCAGGGTCAGCTGGGCTGTCCCACTTCTGAAAGACCTGCTTTGGGAGAACAAGCTTACAGACCAGGACAGCTAGGGGTGGCTAGTTATTTAGTCATCTTGAGTTCCTTTATTCCTCCCAGGGACCTTTTAACAAGCAAATCCCCCTGGTACATTTAGAATTGGACTTGGCTCATTTACATAACATCTCTGGAGCCTCACCTGCTGCATGAAGTTGTGTGTGCCTGAAGGCTTGTTAAGTGGCTGTCCCTTTTCTGTCAGGGCCTGAAAGGCCTGTCTCCTTGGGTGTCCTGATTGCCTTGAAGTCTATGATATTGAAGAGGCATGGATCATGGAGCTCTAACCTTCTTCAACCCCCCTGACCCCACCCTGATTCTTTTACCTGGGGATGCCTTCTCTTTGCTGCTCATCTCTTCTTGACTTCCTACCTCCAGGCCCATTGCTCTGCCCTCGTTCTTCTTACTCCTCCACCTGGACCTCGATTGTTTTTCTCTTGAGCTTACCTTGGTTCCCCCTCTGTACACATCTCACACTTGCTGTTTGGGGTTTGTCTACTCTGGATTCTGTATAAAGTATCCCTTGGATAAGGAATCCAGACATATTCATGCCAGGTCCCGGGACATATAGGGGCTTAGCAGAAAGGGTTGCCAGTGATGTGCAGATTTCAGCTCCCATCCAGCCTCTGTCATTTAACTTGTGTCTCCTCATCTGTGAATGGGGATGGTCCCTACTACTTGAGGGTTGGTTGGCCATGCTTCCAAAGGGTGTGGGTCCTGCTCTGGAGATGCTCAATGAAAAGATGGCTGCCTCGCTTGCTGTTGCTGTGGTTTTTATTATTCTATGACTGCATGCTCCCTTAAGGACTAGATGATGAAGAAAGATGGAGAGAATGAGAGAGTCCATTCCTACTGGAGATACAGGCAAACAGAGGGCCCAGGCATAGCAGGTACTCTCAGGGAAGTTGAGGTAGAGTTCTCAGAGGTATTGCTACTGCTGCTGAGGCTACTACTGCAGATGTTTCCTGAACCTCATTTATCATGGATCCCAGGGCATTAGGTGCTAGGAGCTCCTTTTAGGTCAAATGTTTGGGAGCTCTGAATAGATATTACACCAAAGACCTGACACTCCGAGGCCATTACCAGCATGTTAAAATTCATGTGATCATCAAGTGCAATAGTGTGCTCTTGCAAATCCTTGCAACTCAGGAGGCAGAGGCAGGAGAATCATGAGTTTGAGGCCAGAGGCAGCTTGTGTAACTTAGTAGGACCCATTCTCAGAATCAAAAAAATTAAAAAAGGGGCTGGAAGTGCAGCTCTGTGGTGGAAGTGCCCTGGGTTCAAGCTCCACAAAAAAGCAAAGCAAAACAAAAACAATTCTGTGACCTTTTTTCCACTGAGACTTTCTCCATGATTACCAGATTAGTTCCAACTTCTTGAAGGAAGAATGAAAGTTACAAAGGAGCTCAGAAGTCTGGACCTTTTGCTTAGAAACAACATTGTAAATCCTCCTCAGAATTCCTAGATCAGCCAGTCAGTGTAGCCAAGATCTTGCACATCTGGAATAAGATGAACCAGTATGTAACACTGCCACTGTGTGAGCCATTAAACAGTGCATCCAAGAGTTGGATGTGCTAGCTCTTGCATGTACTCTGAATGCTGACTTCTTGAAGAAATAGATCAATTAGGGACTGTTGAAGGGGTAGACTTTTGGGGGGACTCTGGAGAAGGCTGTGGGCATGTTCAAGGACTTTCCAGGGTGGTGACACTGTTTCTTTATGACATCTAATTCCACTTTCCTTCTCATTGATTCAGACAGATCACTTGAGCATTGTTCTTGAATTTATCAGTCATGATTAAGGTCAATTTTTGGCTCACAAATAGAATGACCAGAGAGAAAAAGGAGAGGGAGAGAACAGAATGATGAGCGGGGAAAGGCAAAGCAAGAGGGAAAGAGGGAAACACACAGATTTCTTTAAAGATGTTAAATAATATCTAGTTTGATAAATAGAACAGTTTAAGGTCTTCTGCTGCAGAAGGTCCAAAGGAGAAGGATAGGAGGGGAGGAGAACATGGCATTCACTGGGGAAAATAAAGGAAGCAGTGGAGAAACACAGAGGCTGACAGTTACCTGTGCCTCACATAAAGGGTGCTGTTCACTCAGGACACTGGCTAGGTGGATCAGTGGTGGGTGGCAGGCAGCTGGCAGAAGGCATGGGATATTTGTAAGGTCAGTGATCATAATTTGAGGTTATATATTCCTGAAGGTAAGGTCATGCATGAGGTGAGGGCAGAGTGGTGATCGAAGTAAGCTCTCCTCCTCCTCCTCCTCCTCCTATTATTATTATTATTATTATTATTATTATTATTATTATTATTAGAGTGTCATCCCATTTTATATCAACTGATTGATGGATTTTATCCTTTCACCCATCGCATATGACCTGGTCCTTTGTGCAGTGTGGCTTCTCCAAGGAACTGATGCTTGAAATGAGGTCTGCAGGATGACAGGAGTCATGTGAGCTAAGACAGGAGACAAAGAGCCCACAGAGTGCAACAGGTGCAAAGGCCACAGAGTGAGAGGAGCCAGGTAAGGATGGGGATCTCCAAGAAGGAAGAAGAGTATGGGAGAGTGAGGTTTGGGAGGTGGGCTGCATTCAGGAGTTACAGATGAGGAAACTGAGGCTTGGAGGAGTTAAGTAATTTGAGCACTATCACACAACACAAAGGCACCAGAACTGGGTTTAGTTGTCAAAGCTTGGAAAGCCTGTGACCTTTGCTGATAATATGTAAATATTAGGTACTTTGTCCAAAGTGTCTGTCTGGGGAAGACCATCTTATTAATCCTCATTAAAATATTAACAATATTATGTATTGCTAATCAAGCATCTAGAATACACATGTAGTACCATGTTATGTCTTCTTCTAATAGGACTGTTAATTAAATATGTACCTAATAACCAGTCACATCCTCTCTTAACTTCCTAACATGTTTATGGGCTGGAATTTAGCTCAGATGGTAGAGTGCTGCTTCACATTCTCTAAGGACACAAGTTTGATCCCCAGGACCACAAAACAGGAGAAGGATGCAGCAATCCACTCCTAAAGCAGCCAGCCATTGAAAACTCATAGGGTCACTATGAGTCAGACTTGACTTGATGGCAATTAACCATATGCTTATAGAGTAGTTCTGGTTAGAGACAGCACAACAGCAAGTCTAAGTTCTCCTATGTGAAGTTGAGGAGAACACAGCCAGTTGCATGAAATGATTTTCACAGTGTGACCATCTACACTGCTTTCTAGGGTTGTATACTTGCTTCTCAACATCTCTTCACATAATAGACATGCTCCAATAAACTCATCTTCAGTTTGAACTTGGGATACTCACAACTTAGAAGTTACTTAAAGAATCCTTTCTTTCACAACCACATTGGTGCATTTATACATTTGTATAGCAAGTTTTTTTAAAGTACTTTCCTGTAATATATTGCCAAGTCATTTATTAACTCACATTTGAAGGCTGACTTTTGAACATTTTAATAAAATTTAGATATCTTCATGTGAGAGGGGGCAAATGTATAGATTATATGTCTACATACATAGACTTTTATTTTTTTGACCTGGTAGTTACTACCTAGTTCCTATCTCTAACATTCTGCATAGTTCTGACTGATTTTAGCTTTCTGCACTAGTCTGGAAGCTTTCTTGGCATAGATGACTCTGGAGGATGGAAGCTGGGTGGCTGACCTTCATGGTCTCCTCCTGTCCAGCCACATGCAGGATCATAATGAATTCACTCTCCCTGTGCCTTATGCCAAAAGTCATTTCTTACCATAGGCTCAAATGTCCTCCACTTTGTTTCCAAACCTCTGGGCTCTTACCTGCATTAATGTCTGACTTCTTTTACCTCTGTGACCTCTAAATGCATCATCTGCCCCTCATGCTTTTTGTTTTGGCTTTTTTCTCACCACCCAAATGTATCTTACAGCTTTCAGCCTCCACTTTTGTCAACATTCTGTCTTTTGTCACTGGTAAATTACCAGGTCATCATCTCACTCTTCTTTGAGGGGCTCCATGGTCGACCTGGCCCAGGTGCTGAATGGGGTGGGGATCTAGGGATTGCAATAAGAGCTTTGGAAACAAGCAGACCTGGATTTGAATCCTGACTCCACCAATTACCAGGCTATGACATTCGCAAGTTATTTAAACTCTCTGAGCCTCAATTTCCTAAACTATGAAATGCTGAGAAAAGTCTCAATCTCACTAACCCTTGTACAGTCTTGTAAAGACTTAGTGAGCTAAAGCACAGGTAAACTACCTGGCACCTGGCACAAACATTTTGATAAATTATTTTATTATTGACCGAATGGTATAAAATAGCAAAATCTTGAGAGTGAGCCTAAAAAATCAGCAGAATTCCATAAAATCCAACAGGAAAAGTGGAGAGTCAGGAAGAGATGAGTGATGACCCTTAAATTTAAGAAACGGGACAGACAATAAGCTGAATAAGCTTGAGGAAGGGAGGCCTCAGCCCCAATTCATTGACCACAGGCTGCCTGGGTCCCAGTGTAGTAATGGTTGTGGACTTGTAAGAAGCCAGGTACATGGCTTTGTGATTAAGCAAACTCTCTGGATTCTTCTTGTACCAATCCATACCCAGGAAGCCCACCCTCCCAATTTGATTGACTAGAGATTGTTTGACATATGGTTTGATTTCTTTATCAGCTACTCTTATTTCAACCAAAATAAGTTTCTGTCTATGTCACTTTGAATAAGACCACACTGGGGTTACCAGTCAGCTGTTTTCCTTTGTGATGTTGAACTTCCACTTGGCTCATCAATAGCGTTAATCTCAGCAGGTCCTAAGTTTCACGCTATAAAATTGTGATGGTTTTATTGACCAATTAACATAGGTTAATGATGATTGTTTTTATGAAAGTTGGCAGGTCACCCTCTGGACAGCAGGCTGAGCAATGTCATCTCAGTCTTAATCATAGATAGTAAAATATTAGAACTGGAAGGGTCTCAGAAGCCATGTAGCCCAGCCCTCTCTGTTAATAGAGATGGAAACTGAGGCTGGATTGGTTAAACCCTGGATTAAATGGTCAGCAGGATAGACAGAGACATGGAAGTACCCAGAAGAACAGGGATTTCTTCTAAATAATTCAATATGCAGGTTATGGTCTCTTTCTCCTAACCCTAAAATTTAGGCCTTCCAAATGCTAGATGCAAAGATGATACTGTGATGGGATTTGTAATGCCAAAAGATGAGGAGCTTAATCTTAAAGGCTAGGTGACTGCTAACATTTTGATTAACCTTGACATTCTATGGCATTGTTTTGTATGTGATGCTATATGCCTAATAATTAACTTACTTGTTTAAATTCTTTCTTCTGGAGAACAGCCTTTTAAAGACTGGGGCTGTGTTACGCATCTTTGTTTCTCCTACAGTCTTGTGTATAGTATGTGCTGAATAAAAGATTCACTGACGTTGGGTGTGGTGGCACAAGCTGTAGCCCTAGCATTTGGAAGGCTGAGGAGAAAGATCACTTGAGCTCAAAGTTCAAGAACAGCCTGAACAACATAGTGAGACTCCATCTCAAAACCCAAACAAACCAACCAAACAAAAAGATTGCCTGAGTGAATGAATGGACAGAGAACTTTGGAATTCTGTGATAACGAGTAACCAGCTGCTCAACTTAGAGGGCAGAGTGAGTTCTGGAGCAGCATTTGGAGCAACATTTGAAGAAAGGCCAGAAGTATATGGAATGAGAAAAGAATTTGTTTTGCACTAGAATCATGACAGCCTCAGCCTAAGGTTTTTTTCTGGGGAAAAGCAATCTCTCTAAATCCCACTGACACTTTGTAGTTACAGAAGGGAGTTTAGAAAGACAGACTGAGACCTGAGATTACCTTGACTTGGAAAATAGGTTTTATAGAGGAAGACAAGGTCAGGTAAACAAATGGCCCAGGGCCATGTGCAACTCCCAGGAGCTCTGGCTGGAGAATCTGAGGCTTCTGACCCAGCTCTCTGCTCCTCTTGGGCCTGGCTCACCTCTGCATTATGCGGCAAATCCCAGCCCTACCAGAGAAAAATGGCCATGGGCGCCTGAAGCCCCACTTCTTAGGAAAAGGGAAAGGAATGGGAGAATGCATTTCCACTCAGTTCACACTGCAGTGGACTGCATTTTGACTACCTCTGTGTGCCAGGTTCCAAGCCCTGGCCCTTCCAGCCATCACCAGGTGTCTGCCATCTGGTGGCCGTGTTCTTACCTGGAAGCCACGGCTGCATCTGGGCCAGAGGAGTCTGCCTGCTGCAGCCACCCCCACCTGGCAACCTCTTGTTCTGCAAGAGGGTGATGGTGCTGATGGATTCCTTATATTTTACTAGATCCCACTCAAGGTTGTTGATGTGAGCCATCTTAATCACTCAAATGAGCTTGCAACTGTTACTCCTTATCAGGAACACCCAGTGCCACCCAGAAAGTTGGTTTCCACACAGGGTGCTGAGGAGACAGACAGGGGCTCTGTCCCCAGGGCAGCAATAGGAAATGAAATGTGCTCCCCAGGCCTTTTTGTTGGCACTGGGAGAGAGAGGCATGCACATGGCAGATCACAGAGAAAAGCCTGATTGCATTATTTATTGCATTGTTTCCACCTGAGTTGATGTTGTTAGGTACCATTGAATGGTACCATTGAATGGGATCTGACTCATAGTGATCCTATGTACAACAGATGAAATGAAATACTACCTGACACTGTGCCAGACCTGGCATTATTGTCAGTGCTTCTCTGCTATTCATAGGGTTCTCAATGGCTGATTGTTTCCAGAGTGGGCTGCCAGGTCCTTCTCCCAAGCCTACAGCACCCAGTATTCCCAGGGGGTCTCCCATCTAAGTACTAACCAGGTCTGATGCTGCTTAGCTTCCGAGATCTGACAGCACTGGATGCCAGAGTGGTACAGTTATAGACCTGAGAGTGTTTCCGTTTCCTCAGTCCTTCTTCCCTTTGCTCCTTTCTCCCTCTTCCCTTTCTTCTTCCTTCCATCCATTCTCCTTCTCTTCTTTTCTCCTTTCTTCCTTTATCTCTTTCCCTTCCTCCTTTGTTCCCATTCTCAAATGTTTATTGAGTGTCTACTAAGTTTCAGGCATTAAATTGGAGAGGGGATACAAAAGTTGATAGAATATGGCCTCTTTTCAGGCAGAATCTGCACAATCAAGCTGCCAACAAGAGAGTCAGCAAAGCCATGCATAAATGTAACTGTCTGACACGCTCCCAGAAAATCCACTGTGTATCACAAGACAGGTCACAAAGAGGGGTGTTTCCTTAGAAGAAGGAGTTCAAACATGGTTGGAGGATCAGAGAGGCTATCATATGGTGCATGGCACTTGAGATGATCCTGGAAGGGTAGGCATACTCTTGTATTCTCTACATCCGAAAATGGTCCTCTCCCTCTCTGATGTCATTGCACTCCATCTCCTCTTCCTTGTGTCATCTTCATGGCTCTGGGGTTGCTTGTGTGTGTGTGTGTGTGTGTGTGTGTGTGTGTGTGTGTGTGTGTGTGTTACTGGGGGTTGAACCCAGTGCCTCGCACTTGCATGTTCTCCAAGTGCTGGACTACTGAGCTGCACCCTCAGCCCATTTTTTTTACTTTTTTTTTTTTTTTGAGACAGGGTCTCACGAAGTTACACAGACTGCCTCTGGTCTCAAACTTGTGATCCTCCTGCCTCCACCTCCCAAGCCGCTGGGATTATAGTCATGCGCCACCAGCCCTGCTCTGGGATTGCTTTTGTGGATGTGTTTCCTCTCCTCCTGCTGGAGGCCCATGGGACATTGATTCTCTGAGACTCACCAAGCACCAAGGTCTTTGCATCCAGGAGTTTAAAATGCAGTGCAGACATGGACTTCTATATTCAGGAAACACAGATAAGACAGTATGCATTATGAAAATGGACTTTTAAATGTCAGCCGTATATATATTATATCAACACAGAGAGAAGTATGGTTTTAAAAGGGAGATAAAAATAGCTCATGCGTATAGCTTCCAAAGAGGAATAGTGCCCTTTGGGAGGATTTGCAAAGCAGGCTTCAGTCAGTCTGCCAGTCTGGGAGAGCTTCGTGGAGGAAAGTGGCCTTCGAGGACTGATGGGAGGACATGGCTTGAGCTAGAGGGTTAGGGTGGAAGGTTTACTGGGCATAGTTTATGAGGCCTGGTATGTGCAGGAACGAGCTATGAACTAATGATGTGGGAGGACACACAAATGCAGGGAAAATGGAAAAGGAAGCTGCAAGTGGGGATGATTGAAGGGGGCTGAAAAGATCGGCTTGGATAGAGCAGGGGCTGAGTGAGCCTGAGCCCCTGTCTCCTCCAATCCAAGTTGTAGATGAGGCCAGACCAGAATGGGCTGTGGTTTGGGTGCAGGGAGAAGAGGCCATGGCTGTGGCTGTGGCTGAGGAGAGGAGGAAAAGGACATGAACTAATGGACAGCCACTGGGGCCACTGAGAAAGGAGAAAACCTACAGAGTTGCATTTTTAGGAGTCAAGACAAAAAATAAGGGGAAATAGTAATAGTGGTTATTTACTGTTTATGTTTTATGTGCCTAGTGCATCATACACATTATTTGCCTTAGAAGATGGGTGTTACTATCATCCCATTTCATGCATGGGGAAGCTGGGGCACAGGGAGGCAAAATAATTGTTCAAAAGTAACATGGCTGGTAAGAGGTAGAGCCAGAGTTGGAAACTTGATTTTTCACTCTTGCCTGGGCTCCGACCCTCTGCGTTATTTTGCTCCCCAAAATGGATTCACTTATGAGGCTTTATTGGGGTTGTAGGTGGTGTGGTGCCATGGTTCTTGGTGAGGGCACACAGGGAGGTGCCTACAGTCCTCGGGGTTCAGAACGTGTAATCAGTGATGCTGTGCACATGGTGTCGGGAGGCAGGGACCTCAGCAAGGGGGGCTGTGGTGCTGGGGAGCTGCCATCAGGAGGTGAAGACTAAGAGGCCTCCCTTGTGAAGGGCTTTCATAGCCTTTGCTTCCATTGGTTCTCATGACTGCCTGGGGAGTTGGGCATGGATTTTTTAAATCCCCATTTTCCAGTTGAGAAACCTGAGGCCTGAAGGGTGAAAAGAATTATCCAGGGTCATGTGGTGGGTCCATGGCTAGGGAGCCGAACTGGTTCTCTTTCCCCAGGCTCTGCTCCTTGCCAGGGTTGATCATAGCATCCTCAGAGGATGCCACCTTGCTGGGGGTCAGCAGGAAGGGGAGCAGGGCAGGTAGGGCTTGGGTCCTCAGAGCTGAGGAGAGAGAGGTCTGAGACATGTGACTTTGTCCTCAAAGCCCCAAGCAGGGTGGAGGGCTGGGGGGCTGAGGTTCTCCTGGAGACCCGCATAGCCTAATGCCCAGAGCTGGAGGACATTGAAGCCCCAGAATGGAGGAGCTACCTTGAATGGAGTATCCTGTGGGACCCCCTATCCAGAATCTAGAAGATCCAAAGAGGACAGGGCTAGAATCACAGGAACGGGTCCCTATGCAATCTTCCCTATCCTTTGTGGTGCCACAGGCATCTGGGGGTCCTAAGTCAACAAAGGCTGTCCAAGCAGTCATGCTGATGAGCCCTGGGTGGCAGTGGAAGGAACACGTGCTTTGGAGACAGACTGTTCTAGATTCAAACCCCAGGTCTTCCACTTGCTGCGTTGGTGATTTTGTGCCTCATTGCCCTTTCTGTAAAATGGACTAACAACGGCTTCAGAAAATGTAAATGAGTGAAGGCATATTAACAATATTAAATGAATCACATGCAATTCAGGAGCCCACTATGTGCTAGTGATGTGCTAGAAGATAGGGTAGTTCTGTGAGCCACGCACACAAGGTCCCTGGCCTCATGCTGTTTACAGTGGCCCCCACATACTAATTCTTCCCTCCCATGCTCCCATATGTAAAGGTGCTGACCTTCTCTCCTATAGAGCCTCACTCCATGCCAGCAGCCAGGGAGGAGGAGAGTGCAAGCTGGAGGAGAAGCAAAACCTCAGGCCTTGTTCAGAGCCACAGTTGCAGAGCAATCAAGAGCAGGAGGTCAGTAGAGGAGGAGCAGGCTGGGGGATAAAGTGGAGGGCTGGCACCTTGTGGCTCTCCTTATCTAGCTGCCCTTGCACCAGAAGCTCAGAGAGCATGACAGTGATGATGTCACTAGTGTTCAAAGCTTCCCGAGGGAGGCCAAAGGCACAGCAGAAAGCACTGAAGTGTGCTTGTGTTGACAGCTGCCGGATCAGAGTGTCTGGCTCAGGATCACAGGCTGAGGGGGTGAAGAAAAGTGCACTGACTTTGAAGGCCCAGCACCCTGGGCCAGCGCTCTGGGGCCAAGTTCACCAACATCAACTCAAAGGAGGCTGAGTTTCCTAACAAACAGCCTGTTCGGTGTGCTAGCTGCTTTTCCAGATGGGTCACTTCCTTCAATTCTCCCAAACATGGAAGGAGGGATTATGACTCCCATTGGCTAGATTAAGAAACTGAGGCTTGGAGGGCTGAAATGACTTGCTTAGGCCACACAGCTTTATCAAAATCATTGAGATAGTTTCCCCCTACTTGTCTCCATATCACACATATACACACACGCGGGTGTGGGCGCGAGCACACACACACACACACACACACACACACACACACACACACAGAGGAGGGAGCTCTGGGCTGGCTAACATAGCAGACCAAGCTGTCCCCATCCTTACCTGCCTCGTGCATTAGTCTGCCCTAGTCTGCCCGAAGAGGAGCAGACCGAGGGACCCAGCGGGGAAGGGGGAAGACAAAGAGTGAGACTATAGGTTCCCCAATAGCTCCAGGCCAAGAGGTCTACCAGCAGGGCACAGAGCATCGCCCATCATCCTTTTGGGGATGCACTTCTCTACCATGCAGCCCTCTTTCCTCGTTTGCAGCAAGCCCTTTGGATTGATTTCCTTCCTTCTTTCCAGCCCATCTCTCTGCCCCCCCCATTCATTCCTCAATATTCTTTCCCACGTTTTCCTTTCCTCCCTGCACCCAGTTTCTCCCTCGCCTCCCCTGCGTTCTGACTCCAGGCTCCTTCCCCTTTCTTCCCTCCCTGGCTTCCTTCTTTGTCTCTCTCTCCCCTTCCCTCCTTTTCTGTGTGTATTCTCCCTCCTCTCGGCCCCCCTGCTCCCCTTGCTCCATCTGCGCCCGCAGCCCTCCCTCCGCCCGCGCCCCGCCCTCGCCTCTGCCTCGCTCCCCCTTCCTCGCTGCTCTCGCTCTCAGTGATTTATTACTTGCCCTGCTGCTTCTGACAAACTATTTGTAGGAAAATGAGATTTGGTCCGCGCTAGATGGCTCCTCTGGGAGGCAGGCGTGGGGGTCGGGTGTCGGAGCCCCCGTGCGGCGCCCCCTCCGGAGCCCACGGCGCTTACGGAGCTCTTTAAGATAAATGAGCAAAATTAAGAGACTCATGGGGGAAGAAAACACTGGATGGCAGCGAGCGGGAGCGGATGGTACTTGGTTTCCTCCCAGAAAGACATCCACGTGCGCTCCACTGGGGCCTCCCCCATCTGCCACAGACTCCAGGGAACTCCTCCCCTGCCCCAAGAACTTCCAGCCCCAGGCCGCGATTCTTCCTTCCCCAGGATGTGGCGCTGACAGGGGCAGAGACCCCCGCGTAAGGCGAAGCAACAGATTGGGGGTCTGGTTGGGGCAGCGGGTGTCTGGAGGAGATCTGAAAAAAACTAGATAGAAGGGAGTGGAGAGGGCCGGAAGGGGACAGTGAGACGGGCTGCAGGGGTGGAAGGGTGGACTATGGGGCGGGGTGGGGATGGTCAGCCCCAGACCCCAGTGAGGCCCAGGATGCTCCAACCATACCTGGATCCCATGGGTCTGCGATAGGGTTCAGCCCTGGTCACAGGCACTACCCAGGGAACTGCAGGTGATGTCAGCTCCAGCCCCAGCCCAGGAACCCCTAAGCCTTGGTAGCCCTGGGCCAGACAGGTCCTTGGTCCTTACCTCAAAGGCAGGGATTTAATTCCTTTGCTTGTCTGGCGGACAGAACTTTTTAAGTTCACCCTGGGCAGGTGGTGGGTCTGTTGGAATTTCCTACAGTACCTACAGGCCTGCTCACCTCAGGCCTTAAGTTTAATTGTGGAGAGTGAATGCATAAAAAGGAGAATGGCTTGTAAGCTCAAGGCACTGTTTTAAACTCTAGCAGGATGTGCAGTGGAACTAGGTATTTCCACTACGTTTTGTTCTCATCTTAAAAGGAATGAACTTATTTTTCTGACAGACATTAAGACAACAGAGATAAGCATACAAAAGAAAATAAAAGGCTGGGGGTGTAGCTCAGTGGTAGAGCAAGTGCTTATTTAGAATGTCCCTGGGATCATTTCTCAACACCAAAACAACAGCAGCAGCAGTGATAGAATAAAAATAAAAAGAAGAAAAAGAATCACCTGTTATTCACTATCCATAGTTTGTTATATATTCTAAATTTCAAATTGTGTATTCAAAAAAACAAGATGGAGCCAGGTTCACACACCTGCGGTCCCAGCCACTCAGGACCTGAGGCAGGAGGATTGCAAGTTCAAGGCTAGAGGGAGTCAGCATAATTTAGCAAGACCCTGTCTTCAAAAAAAAAAAAAAAAAAGGGCTGGGGGTGCAGCTCAGTGGTGGAGCCTAGCACTTGTGAGGCCCTGGGTTCAACCTCCAGTACTGAAAACAAAACAAAACACCATACCACACCAAAACAAAACAAGACAGGATCATACTATAAATGTTTTTGATCTGTGTTAGCTACTCAACATATATTAAAGACTTTTTTGACTATATTAAATATTTTTCCTAAGACATAATATTAAATGAGTCTGGTGTTTTATTATGTTTGTATGTTCTGTGTATGACTATTTTTAAATAAGGCATGTATTTTCATTGTTTGTAAATTTTTCTTATTGTAAAGATGTGCTACATTTTAGCATTCTCCAAGTCATCCCATTTATATCACAATCAGTGATAAAAGCAGTGATTTTTGCTCTTCCTTGGCCTCATAAGATGTGATATATTTTAATTCAATCAACTGGGTCTGGTTGTAGTTCCTAGTCTGGATCGACTCTTCTAGAACTTTGCAGGTTTTCAAAGATTTCCTGGATCTGCAAGCCAAGTCAATCTGAAAATGCTCCAGAAGCAAGGGAAGTGGATAAAACTTTCCATATTTTAAGTACCAAATGAGATATGGTATTCAAAGAAAAGGACTGTTCAGTTTGAATCTTATAAGACATTTACTAATAAACATGTGCCAAGTGATTATAATGGGTGGCATTACCTCTGATTGTTGTGTATGTTATGTTATATACATGTTATGACACTAAGTTCAAAGTGTGTTAAGATGTAAAACTTACAAGTGGTGAGCTCATCCTAATATTCTAGGATGAAAAGTATCTAGTAACACATCAGTGGAGAAGAAAAAAGAGGATTTGTGGTATAACGATATTGGAGGAAAAAAGAATCCAAGTTGTATGACCTCACACAGATGACTGGCACTTTTGCCTTGGAGATTCATCTCCCTTCCTTAGAGAACAAGGGTGTGTGACTGGTGTCTGTCTGTCATCCTTCTGTCCGCTTGGAGTGTGTGGGTCTCAGGGAGTCTGGAAGATGATGCAGAACACTTTGATCATTTATTCTTTGTATCTGTGCTGCATCAGCAGTTTTATTGTAAACAAAAGCAAATGTACTAACAATGTATTGAGATTTCTATTGATATAACTCACTCAATCCATCTAATTTCTTAGAGTGTTTGAGGATACTTCACATCACTTGTTTTAAACTTCAGTGTCCTGGGTCTCAGAGCAGCTGACACAGTAATGGTGGCGGGTGTAGGGTGGATTCTGTGAACTATTTTCAACATTTGGAAAGGACTGACTACCTACTCTCAAGTGTCTCAAGCTAGTAAAATGTCAAGCTTCTCTGCTTTGGATTGACTTACAACCAACTCCGTTTGGAAGTACTTACTATCTCAAATGAGTTGCTGTGATTGACATATTTCTAGGTCTTCGATTCACAGATGAGAAGAACCAATTTTTAATAAAGAAAATCTGTTCTTTTTTCTCATAGCAGAATTAACTGCCAGATAATAAAGGGATTGTTAATGGAATGAACTTGGGAAGAAGAGTACAACTTTTAACTGTGGTTCTCTCTACTGGTTAGCTGCCAATGAAGCAAAATCTGCCCAGACAAGATATGACTCCTTTCACCTCGAAATGGACTGCATGATGGACATTTTCTAGAAAAGTCTCTCCGGATCCTTTTTTCCTATCCACATCACAAAGGAGAGAGGTGAGATCTAATTGGACTGGGGCAGGTCCTGAGACATCTATTGGTGACTAGAGAAGAGGCACGAATGTAGCAAATACAGGGACGTAAGCCAAAAAAAGATGATTCATAGCTGATTCAGCCTGGAGGCCCCCCACCTCATTTTATTAGTAAGAAAAGATGTGGTGGCAGGCGTGGGGGAAGAGAAAAGAAATTAAAACACCATGATCCTATTAATATGGTCCAAGATTTATTCTGCATAATCCCGTCATATTTTTGATAGGAAATTCATGGCTGCGCTGTCCTCAGTAACACAACGGTGATCTTTATGGGGCCGGCGTGAGGAAGCTGGCGGGCACGGCCCCCGTCACATTAAACTGTCTCAGTGAAGAGGCAATTTGTTTGATATTAAGAGTTATAAAAATATCAGCGCAGAGCGGTTATGCCGGAGATATTGCACCAGCCAATCTGAATTTTAATGTGGTGTGAGCAATAAGCACAGCATTCCCTGAGATCACGCCACACTCCCTTTCTGCAAATATTTGAAGAGAAAAAAGCAGAAGCTTTGAGTGTCTTGCTCTTTTCCACTTGAACCTCAGGAGGGCTCATTCCTCCCTGGATGTATGGGAGCCAGCAGGGCTTCTGGGTGCCTGGGAGGGGGCCACTTCGGAATCCGCATCCAAGAGACTCTCAGCATCCTTGGATGGTGAGGAGAGAGTATCAGAGTTTATGACTACAGGGGTTGGTTTTCCATAGCCCCATTCATGCCCCTCACTCTCACCAGCAACCACTTCAGGGCGGCTAAGACTCTGCCTCTCTACCCACCAACATCTCCAGATTTTCATCCCAAGTTTGCATCACTAAATTTCTTAATCCAAAGGAATGCTACTTCCCAAGCCCCTCATCATGTTCTAACTCCACCTGAAAGTGCCCTTCTTATCTTCTTGCCATGCCCTATCACATCCCATCTCTTTATTTCCCTCTACAGCCCATAGGTGCACACTCTGACCTCTCCCCTCATCCCCTCCCATCATTATTTCCCTGACGACCATTCCTCTCCCTTCACCTCCCAGTCACCTCTGCCCAGCCTCTTCTCCCATAAATATCCATTCAACCTTACAGATAGATCTTCCTGAAACATGCTAACCAATTAATTTCACTTCCACAGGGCTCCTAGTCTGTGTCAGGCATAGTGGCTGAAGGAGACATATGCATCAATAGGATCCAGTGGCCTTTGCTCACCAGGGACTCATGATCCAGTTGCGAGGGGGCAAGGGAGGGCATGTTAGGGGTATTGGGCAAGCACTGTGGTCATTTTATCTTAGGACAGGATGAAGTAAGATTCCCCAAGAGAGTTGAGTATAGTGGCCCATGCCTGTAATCCCAGCACTCAGGAGGTGGAAGCAGGAGGATTTGGAGTTGAGGTTACCTGGTGAGACCCTGCCTAAAAACAAAATAAAACAAACAGAAAACAGAAAACCCAAAACAAAACAAAATTCCCCAAGAGAGGTCCAAGCAAAGGCAGCAGAGTGCCTAAGAAGCAGACATGCATTCGACTGAGGGGAAATCAGGAACACTGTATAGCATGGAACAGCAGCTGGGCATCTAAGAAGGGCTAACAATCGATAGGCGGCAATTGGAGAGCCAGATGAAAAAAAGCCCATCTTAAACAGCACAGAAAGGCATGGTTGGGGGAATTCATGGGGAATTTTTAAGAAATATTGAGTCATTCAGCCTGGCTGAAGAGGTACAGAGCAGTTCAGGGTTACGCCCACACTAATGAAGGGTTGAGTCAGAGCTGGTCCCCAGTTTACCTGATTCCCAGCTCAGGACACTTTTCATCACACCATAGCTTGTTGTTGTTGTTAGGTGCCGTCGAGTCGGCATCCGACTCATAGCGACCCTCATAGGGTTTTCAATGGCTGATTGTTTCGGAATTGCCTTGGGAGTGGATTGCCAGGTCCTTCTCCCATTTTTGAGGTGCTGGGGATTGAACTCGGGACCTCAGAGACTGCAGCGCAGCACTCTACCAACTGAGCTAAATCCCAGCCCTGCACCATAGCAGTCATCTCAAAGTAGAGTATGGGATGCTTGGACTTCCTGAGGCCTCTTCTGAGGGTCTAGAAGGTCATCCCTATCTCAAAGTCATTTGCCTTTGCTCTCTCATTTACTTCTGATTGTGCAGTGGGGTTTCCTAGTGTGTATTTAGGAGAGCTGCATGACTCAGTGAAACTGCATTTTTGAGAAACCAATGCATAATGCTATAAATCATGTGTGGGTGAAACTTCTACTCAAAGCATTTCAAAGTAAGAGTGCACAACACTTTGCTAATGTGGTTTCAGGTTTCACGTTGCCATTAGCCTTTAAGAAAATATAATTTGTTGGCTGGAAATGTAGTTTAGTGGCAGAGTATTTGCCTAACTGCAATAAAGAGATTAAATAAATAACATAAAGTAAAAACTAAGAAAGAAAAAAATAACTTGTTGAGTTTTGAGATGCTTTTAGAGAGGAATGTTTGTAATTATTTGAAAAGGTGATTAATGAACTCCTTCCTTTTCCAATTATGTGTCTGTTTAAGGCCAGATTTTATTCAGTATACTTTGACCAAAACAACACATCACAATATGAGTGCAGAAGCAGATATCACAATCCAGCTGTCTTCTTTTAAGTCAGACTATTGGAAACTTATGTAATAGTGGTACTTAGCTCACTATTTTTGAAAATATAGTTATTCTCTTTGAAAACATATTTATCTATGTTAACATTAATGGACTTATTATTTTTAAATGACTCTTAAATACATATTTTTAAAATGTCTGGTTTTATATACAATGTGATCATTATTAATAGCTATTACCTATGTAAACAAATGTTATTGGACAATATTTTTCTAAATAATTTTTTAAAGTGTGTAAAGATCTTGAGGGCAGGGGTGTAGCTCAGTGTAGAACATGTGCTTAGCAAATGCAAGGCCCTGGGTTCCATCCCAGTATCCAGAAAAAAAAAATGTCCCAAATGGAGAGGAATGGAAAACTATTGGATGCACAGTAAATTTCTAAAAGCTCACTAGTTAAAAGTCTATCAGCTGGATTCATTTGGTTTAGAAATAAGCAGCCCATTCGCCACCCCTGCCTCTTTCTCGCTCCTCTTCTTTCTTTCTCCTTTTCTATTTCTTGCTTGTTGTTCTTCTCCTTCTCTGTTCTTTCTCCCTCTCTCTTCTCCTTTTGCTCCTCTTTCCTTGCTCTTATTCTCAGATGATCCCCGCTCCCTTGCTCCCTTGGTTTCAGCAACTTCATCCTTGAACCTCTCCAACTGGAAGTTTCCTTTCTTCCCCTACTACTCACTTCCTTTTCACAACACCTCCTACCACAGCGCCTCCCTGCCTCACTTCCCAGATCCCAGATCTGAACTACTTAAACTCTTCACACTGATCTCCACCTCTCTGTCCACTCTTATCTTTTTAACCCACAACTCTTCCTTTAATCTCTCATAATTCTTCTGCAGACATGTTCCCTATTTCTTTAGAATATATTTGAGGTAGCACAGGCTCCTCATCTTTGGTCACCAGCTTTTTCTCAAAAGGTCTTACCTCTCACCACTGTGAGAAGGATTCACATTTGGGCTGAGGATTGTGCTCATCATTTTTGGAGAGAGGAGAGACTCTTCTTTTACTTCCCAGCCAAGCTTTGGGTCCCACCTCATGCAAAGGAGGAGAATCGTTGCAGCTACGATAGATGGAGCACAGCTTGGCTCCCTGCACACCCCCCTCTAGTAAAGGGGGAGGCAAGGGGAGCTGATTGGTGGGTTAGTGAAGATTGGTGAAATGCTGAGGTCCAGTCATTAGGTAAGTATAAAGCACTGATAACACCTGGGATATTCGACGTGTTGGAGACAGGCAGACGGGGTCAGAGCCCGGCTTTGCCACATATTAACAGGGTAGCTTTAACTTGGTTACTCCACCTCTGAACTTGAAGTCCTACTTTTGGAAAGCAAGGGCAATAATGCTAAGCCCACAGAGTTCTTACAAAGATTCAACCAGAATACATACATTTGGTACCATGTAAGTGCTTATGAAGATCTGCTGTTATTATTAACAAGAAATAGGGTGGAAATCAGTGCTTGTGGATGTTTATAAACTAGTTAATTATTTGTCTGGATAATTATAAATTAATGTAAGCTATAACCTAGATCCTAGATCTCAAACTTTCTCGTTCATAGCAGAGTCACTTGGATAGCTTGTGGAATTCAGGAAAGCCTCCAAAAATTCTGATTCTGCAGTTTAAGGTGGAGTCTGCACCCCTGTCATTTTAAGGAACTCTAATATATGCCAAACACTGGTTGATACATTCCCCAAATTTCTGGAATCTCACATTTCCCCCAGATTTTACAAGATTTCCAGTCCTTAAGGACAAGCACAACTTGTATTTGGGGATAGTTATGAATATCCCAGGTGTTATCAGTGCTTTATACTTACCTAAAGACTGGACCTCAGCATTTCACCAATCTTCACTTAACCCACCAATCAGCTCCTCCTTCCCTCCCCCTTTACTAGAGCAGGGTGTGCAGGGAGCCAAGAGTCCTTGGATGCATTATTTATGATGGCTGAGCCCTTAATTCTGTCCTTTTAAATTAAGGATAGGGCTCCATCGTAAGATCCTAGGGAGAATTATGAGGGCTGATGTGTGCATAGGCCATCTGTGATGTGCCACCCAAATGCTACTCTTAATTATTTTCTTTTGGAAATGGCCATTAGCCTATCCATGAGGAGGAGGGATTGGAGTTACTGGTCTTTAAGGTGTTCATGGTTTTTGGACCTAATCTAACTCCTTGCCACTCCCAAGACAGTGTTGGCTCAGAATGGGTTGAATGGACACCGGTGCCAGGCTTCTTGCTTATTCCTCCCCCTCCCATGGAATCTTGACCAAATAATGCCTCTGCCCACACCCTGTCTGTACTCAGCTTTCTCAGGTATGATCAGTGGTTTGAAAGCACATCCTCTTGTTTTCCTTTCCTCTCTCCTTCATTCTTGGACTTGGTTGATGTACGTTGAACTAGATGATTCCTTATGTAATCTGAATGCCCTTTCACCTCACCCACTGTGGGTAGCATGAGGTTTACAGGGAGCTGTGTGCTGGGCTCCTGGGATGAGAGAGGTCACACCTGGGACCTGGAAGCCATCTGCATCTGTCTTCCAATTCTATCCCCATCCAGGTCTCCTGCCACTCATCTAGGGTGGTGCCTGGGGATGTCGCGATGCTCTCCTCAATCGCTTTGCTCTCCTCATTTCCTGATTCCACTTGCTCCTTAGCTGATCCTCATCATCATTCTTCTCAGGCTGCCTCTTGAAGGGTGGCCACCACTTGCTCTGCCCAGTGATTAGCTAAATATCTACAGAATGGGAAGGGAAAGTCTCCTCTTCTCCTCTGTGACACCTTAACAGGGGGTTGAAACAGAGTTGCCTGACTCAAGGTGTTACAGCTTTCAGTTTTACATGTACACAGCCTTTCCTCTGCAGAGGGCCCTCCAGGCTACTAGGACAGTGGGGCCTGGACACTGCTCAGTGTTGTCTTCATTCTATGCAGAACCATTTTCACCTACTGCTCTGGTCCTATGTCCAGACTGATCCATAAATGTCGATCATTTATCCTGAAGTTCTTCATTGCAAGTTGGCTTCCATGAAGACCCTGATAATGATCACTAGAATATCTCTATACAGGGGTGCCAAAAAATATATCCACATTTTCAAGAGATGTGATCTACCAGTTACTTTTCAGAGTTGAATTATGGTAATAATGTACAGTATGATGTTCTGGATTATAATTCTACTATCACATCAGAACAAGCATAGGACACATTCTTAAACAGCAAAATGGAAAGTTTTCATCCCAAAACGTGTGTGCATTTTTTTGGCACCTCCATATGTTCAAATCCCAAATTGTTTGCTCAGGACGCATCTTGGCTTTGCATAAGTCAATTAGCACAAATAGACTTGGAAGAGTGTCAGATGTAGGCAGCCCAAAGTCTCATCTGCAACATGCAGTTATACCAGCAACCATGCAAAGTTGGACTAGATCCTCCCCTGTTCTCCCATTCCTCACATGAAAACCACTTTTTGGTATGATTAGGGTTAGAGTTTGCAATGGAGGGTGGTGAGGACCATGGCCTGTGTTGTCTATAGAGTCATTTTGTCTTTCTTTTTTTTGTTGTTGCCATTTATTGCTTTATTTGGAAGATAGCACCCTAGGTAAAAATTGAAGGGAGGAGGAAGCTCTGAAGTGTTTTCTAGAGAGAAGTGAAGGAAGAGGCGGGGATTATGGAAGTAAGAGAAGCCCACATGGTCAGAGGAAGGGACCAGGACCATGTGGACCTCTTCCCTTCAACAGCCTGCTTAGCTCACAGCCAGCCTCTAGCACGAGCCCTTCCCCCACTGTCATGTGGATGCCACTGGGTGCAGTGCAGCTCCAGGATTAGGAGAAAGGGAGAAGGAGTGATGGTGTGGTGGCGGAGGAGTGTGGTCAAGCTTCTGGACTGTTTGGGGGCATGAAATGAACTTGCTGAGTTCATTTTGGGCCCCCTTCAACCTCTGAATGACTGCTTTACTCATGTGTGGGAAGATACAACAGACAGAGGACCCCTCTCCTCAAGAATCACTCATTCAGCCCCTCTTCCCTCATCTTACACTCACCAGGGCTCTTTGTGACAGTGTAGGCAGCCCACATTCATGTTTGCACTCATCTATCTCAGGGGGCTGGCATGAGCTGCATGCAACTGGTGTTGGTGCAAAGCACAAAGGAAGGCTGCTGAGTGGTCCCAGCACAGGGAATGTGGGCTTGGGTCAGGGGGCACTGATGCTGGAGACCTTGCTGAGAAAGAACAGACAGGACACAGAGGGAGTAAATGCCAAGAAAAGAGAAAAATGAAGAGCAATGACTGTGCGGTCCCAAGGCTAATTGCACTGCCAGCAATAATTGGGAGTTGGGAAGGTGCTGTGGTTTGGAAGGAAAGATAACAAGCTCGGCTTTGGGCAAGTTTTGTTGCGGAGGTTGGAAGGTCAATCAAATAGAGATCTTCCATAGACAATAAGAAATATGGGATAGGCAAGGGGCACGGGTTCAGGGACTGACGTGTAGGTTGAGCAGCCATAGGATGATGGGAACTATGCCAGCTGGTGAGATCATTCATTCGTCTGTCTCCAGCCATTCAGTGCCTACTGCATGCCAAGCATGGATCTGACACCTGGGAACATTGGGATGAATTAGACAAAGGAGCCATGTTGAATGATTTCTGTGGAGAAATCATAAGTTCTGTCAAGGTGCGAATAGAACCTGGGGAAGAAGAGAGCCTTGGAGTGGGATGTCAGCCCTACATGTAGGAGGCCAGGAGAGAAGTGGACAGTATGATGGATCAGTTAGGGCCCGGGTTAACCTTATGTAACAGAAAATCCAAACAGTGGTGGCCTCAACAAAGCAGGGGTCTATTAGCCTCTCACAAAGCAAGAAATGTGGAGATGATGGCCCAGTGCTGGTGCAGGAACTCCACCAAGTCAGTAAAGACTCAGGCAACCTGCCCTCTACAGGTGCACTAGCAACTGGCCACATCAGGTAATCAGAGAGTCAACTACCATCCCACAGCCCTCTAACCTCAAATCTTGCATTTCTCCCTTCTCTTCTTTAAGGCTTTTTTCCCCAGTGTATACTATATGGAACCCTAAAGGACAGTAGAGTTGACTTAGGGGCAGCTTGGGGGAATCAAGGGCTATTCAAAGGGGCAGGTACTCAGTATGCTTGGGAAAATTCAACCAGAGAATTTGTGTTGGTGTATGTCATATGTTATTACATATATTTTAACCATAGATAACTTCTACTAGGAAGAGCCCTCAAAAAGGAAGAGGACCAAGTTAACTAAACAGCTCCTCTCTATAGTGAGCAAAAGCTCATTTGCCATGACCATTGTTGCCAAGTGTATATTCTACCAATCCATTTGGCTGGCATGGATGTGTGTGCATGCATGTGCATGCATGTGCATGTGTATGCACACGTGTCCTCAACTTAGAGGCTTTCACTCATGTGTCTCTCAGTGCCATGTACCTTTTCTCTCCTCAGTAATCTGAGCCCTTTCCTCTCTAAAGACCACTGCATCTTATCACCCCAAAGCATCCCTTACCTATTCAAAACCTCATGTCTTCCCTCAAGTTCTTGGCTTAAGCACACCATGTCATCAATCTATGTAGGACTTGCAGCTACGGGTCATATGAGGTGGGGAGAGAGGAAGAGAAATGAGAAGGGTAAAAGGGAGCCCAGAGAAGAGCCAAAAGAGGCCAAGTCCTGATGGCTCTCAGAAAGGAAGCCTGAGAATTGTGGAATTTCAGGTGCCTGACCATATAAAGTCCTGACTCCTTATCAGTGCTTTTATTTTCCAAGAGCTGGGAAAGGGTCTTATATGTGTTGAAAAAGTAAGATCAATGCTTGATGTTGTCCTAGGAGCCCTCTTATAATCATTTAATCTTTATACCAACCATGCAAGGTAGACAATTTTATTCTCATTTTACAGGTGAGGAAACTTGTTCTTCCTCTTTGTGCTCTGAGCCTGCTAACTAGGAGAATGGGGCACAGGTGTGAGAAAGCCTGGGGAGATGCCTGCGTAGCAGAAAGATAAGATGTAAAGCCTGCTACAAAAGCCTCTGGAGAAGCTATCCAGAAAAACAACCAAATTTGAGTTTGCATTGCAGATATACTGTATGATCCATGGCTAATCATTCTCTCTCTCCAAGCCTCAATTTCTTCATTTATGTCATGGGATCAATAATAGGACCCACCCCATGGAGTTGTGGTGAGGAATAAATGAGTTCAAGAACTTTTCAGTGTCTGTCCCAGGGAAGGTTCAGGAGCTGTTAGCTTTGAGTATTATGGTTTACGAATGGGGAAACTGAGACACAATTTCCTAAAATCCCAAGCTAGGAGAGGGATGACTCTGAAAACTTTGGACTGTGAGCCTCAGTGTTCAGCCTCGCTCCCTCCCTCTCCTGCTCAGGCATGGTTCCCTGGGTCCCTTGTGTTGTTTACACATGTGTGTAGGAAGTGCCATTGTGGGGGAGCCTCTCAGGAGTCTTTATGGCCTGAGGAGGGATTGGACTCCTGTTTCCCTCTGGGATCTCATTTCCCAGGCTGGTCAGGTTTACTCTACTCCTGGCTTTCCTGGCCCCTCCCACCATCCTCCATGTCCTCTCTAGCTCCCTTCCAGAAGGGCGTATTTCCTCCTTTCTTCTCCAGGGCTGAGAGGGTAACAGTTGGGAATCTCTTCCAATTTTAAACTTGTAATTCTAGTCGTTTATAACTGTCTCAAAAGTCATACATAAGGATGACATTTCTTTTATGTTGTCACAACCTCAAGATTGTTGTTGTTGTTGTTAGGTGCCGTCAAGTTGGTATCCGACTCATAGTGACCCTCATAGGGTTTTCAATGGCTGACTGTTTCGGGATTGCCTTGGAAGTGGATTGCCAGGTCCTTCTCCCATTTTTGTGGTGCTGGGAATTGAACTCAGGACCTCAGAGACTACAGCGCAGCACTCTACCAACCGAGCTAAATCCCAGCCCCAACCTCAAGATAGGATTAAAAAATGTATTTTTTTAAATCTTTAACTTTAAAAACAAATTCATGCTACTATTTTAAAGGAAGGTAAGCATGGATAAGCCTGCAGCTGTAGCCCTGTGGCATCCTATCCCGTCAGATCTCGGAAGCTAAGCAGGGTCGGGCCTGGTTAGTACCTGGATGGGAGACCGCCTGGGAACACCAGAAGCTGTAGGCTTGGGAGAAGGACCTGGCAACCCCCTCCCAAAAATCAATCTGCCATTGAAAACCCAATGAATAGCAGAGAAGCACTGACAATAGTGTTTCCCCTGTTGTACAGAGGGTCGCTATTAGTCGGATACCGACTCGACGGCACCTAACAACAACAACAACAAAGCATGGATAATGCCTGCAGCTGTACTACTGTGGAGTCCACTCCCATCAGATCTCAGAAGCTAAGCAGGGTCGGACCTGGTTAGTACTTGGATGGGAGACTGCCTGGGAACACCAGGCATGTAGGCTTTGGAGAAGGACCTGGCAACCCACTCTCAAAAAACAATCAGCCATTGAAAACCATATGAATAGCAGAGAAGCATAGCAATAGTGCTTCATCTGTTGTACAAAGGGTGGCTATGAGTCAGACACAGATTTGGTAACAGCAGCAACAACAATAAGCATAAGTAAGGAATATGAATGAAAAAGATAGGAAGGAGAGGAAATACAGAGAGAGCGAGTGAGAGAGAGAAAGAATGAATTTCATTCCCAGCTGATATAACCATATCAATAGGACCCTATGGGTTGAGACCTTCTCCCATGGGGCCCATAACCAGTCTCATTGTGGAGGCCCCCCAGGAGCAGTGAAAAACCCCAGTTGAGAATGACCAGGGAAGAAATGGGGGTGGGGGTGTCACCAAGGTCACAGGTCTCTCAGGGTTTGATCATGGTACTTTCCACACAACTGAAATGTGGGTGTCCTGGGAGCCTCCTAACATGAAGGATTTGCGTGAAAATCTGCCACAGTGACTCAAGAATACCTCAGAGAAATGAAACACATTTATTTAGATGAGCAGATTAGTTCTGGATTTACAGGGCCCAGGAAATCAGATCCTGGCCCAGGTAGGAAGGGATGGGGCTAAGAGAGGAGAAAGGGCTCGAGCTTCATGACCAGGTTTGGAAGCACTGAGGACTTGACAATTTAGAGGAGAGGGAGATTGAGCAAAGGGAGCACTGACAACTATATGGGTGGGCTAGGTATGGTCTCCACTTTCTCCTGAGGCCAGTCCATTTTTATTTCTTTTATTTTAAGACAGAGGGCCTAGCAAAGGAGCTGGGCTGGATTGTAATAAAGATAAAAGGGGCAAGAAATCAGTATATTACATATAGGTAGTGTGTTGGAGGTAAAACTCCAGTGATCCTTTCTTTTGATGGAGAACACGCTCTGCTCTGATACACTTAAGGTGAGCTGTGGGTTCTGCCTCCCTCTCACAGTTTCATTCCCAGGAGCACCTCCAGGCCTCCCTGACTCTCAGGCTAGGGCCAGCCTTCCCAGGTGGAGGTTCTCATCTTTAGAGGATGCATGGTCTGCAATGTGAAGGCTGAACTCAGTGTGGTTGTGGGGTGTCATGTCTTGGTCCAGGGTATGAACACCTGCCACTGCTATCTTATTTTCTCTTCTTCTGCTCTAAATGATTAAGCTCTGCATTTAAACAAACATGAAAATGTAAAACAACCACCACAAAACAGTGTGTTCTCAGTGTCTTGGGTCTTGGCAGCCTTTGGGTTCAGATGATGGGATTTGAACTGTGACTTTGAATCTTTGCTATTTTAGAGTTCCTACCTGTGTCTTACATATTTTGGACATGTTGTGAGGAGGGACCAATCCTTGAAGAAGGACATCATGTTCTGGAGAGTGGTAAGTTGATTAAAAAAAAAAAAAAGGAAAACCCTCCACTAGATGGACTGACACAGTGTCTGTAACAATGAGCTTAAACATAAATAACATCCTGTACCTGGCACAGAATCGGAAAGTGTTTTGTTTTGCTGTACATAGGGTCGCTATGAGTTGGACCCGACTCGACAGCACCTAACAACAACACCACCTGCTCATCACTTTCTTACTGTACTCCCTCCTCCCAAGCATTCTTGGATGATCCAGGAGGTGACCATTGCAGACATTTCAGTCTGTACTACCACGTGATGTGGGCTTCTGTTATTTTGGGCTGTCACTTCCTCTGTTGAGGAACTCTTTTTCTGAGAAATGCCAGCATCAAGAGCACTGTCCTCCCAAACCCACTGCTTGAATGGATTGACTGCTGCCTCTCAGGACATGAGCACATGGGACTATCTGTGATCCATTGGAGGAGCTCTCAAAGCAGGCTTGCCTATACCTACAAAGAATATACCTACAGAATTTAGTGTAATAACCCTTCCAATTTACAAACACAGAGTTTTTTTTTCTCCTTGTGTCTTCAGGATAGCTGAGCTGGGAAATGTTGCTGATGCTGAGTATGGCTCACTGAAAAGACTTTCTTCCTTACGATGAGTTATTCCTTGGGGTCCCTGTCATTCCTTCCAGCAAATGGGCTTCCATGACGAACCACCAAATAGGTCATCAAACATGTCTGTTCAGGTTACAAACTCCTGTAGACTCACCTTAAGATTTTTCTGGGAGGTATCTCATTTGGCCATAATCAAAGATTCAAAAATATTTCTGAGACAGAGCTAGTTCCCAGAGCCATCTACCAAATTGTTCCTAAATCTCTGCTCCAGCCCAGCGAGGACAGCCAGTTATTTCAGTTAGCAGTATTGATGAGGCAGGGAGCCCAGACCCAAGCTTTTCTGCAGACCAAGTCTGGTGAAAACTGGCATTAATGGCAGTTATTCTAACTTTTCCAGGTACCACCATGAATCCTAGGACCATCTTCCCAATCCATAGGTTGAATAAACCATATTCCCAGAGCAAGACATGCTCCCAATCCCCTGCATCAAGTTATCACACAAGATCTCTGATATTCCTGAAAATGATTACCTTCTTCTATCTTATACAAGGGGATGCCTGGATCCAGAAGGGAGAGAGAGGTTTGTTTTATTTAGCAAGGACTATAATGCAAGGAAGCTCCAACCACATACCAAATCTGTGCAGACCAGAGTGGATGATCTTTTTTTTCAGATTCATGAAGTTTCATGAAATGCTCCTTCCTAGGCGCTTATTACCTGTGGACCAAACAATTACCTATGCCTCTCAGATCCTGGTCATAACACCCTTATGATATTTCCTTTCCTTTCTTTCTCTCCTTCCATTTCACCAATTCCCCCCTTTCTTTCTTCTCTTCCCTATCTCCTTTCTTTCCTTTCCTGTTAATTACCTACTCTACGCCTCACACTCTGCTGGGTACCAGAGGGATGAGGGATGGGTAAGATATTGCCCTTGCCCTTGAAGGACAAGCACATCATACAGTGGGGAAGGCAGATGTGTACACAATTAACTATAATAAAATATGGCGAGTGATATAATGGAGATCTGCCCAAAGTGTCATGGGAGCACAGAGGAGGGATTGAAGGAGCTGCCTTAGAGGTCATCAGGAAAAGCTCAACCGAGAAGGTGATTTCTGAGTTGCCTTTTGAAGAATGAATAGGAATTTTCTAAGTGAGCAAAGAAGGCAGGGGCATTGCAGGAAGGGGAATAATGGGGATGGCACATGGTATAGAGCATGATTTGGCTGGAGTAGAGCATGAGGCACACAGGAGCACTGGAAAAGGTAGCTTAGAATCAGGGTGGGTGGGATCTGGGTATCACACTTAGTAGCGGGAGTTTTGTTCAGTCTGTGATGGACAGACATGCCCAGAATCATTCTTTTGGAAATGTTTCTTAACTAGCAAGGCTAACAGTAATACTCAAGGTGGATGGTGAATATGTATATATAGTAGTGACTTTCAATCACTAATTAAGTTTTTATTGATTGGCTGTGTATGCCAAGGTCTGCATTAGCTACAGTAAGACAGCAAAGCAGGCATCACAATTTATATCCTACAGGAAGTCAGAGTCATTCACACTAAGAAAAATTTGCAGGTAGGGAGAGAGATTATAGTGCAAGATTGTGTGGCTGAACGACCCTGAGTCAAGGAGAGAGCAGAAAATCCTGAGTGGGCTTCCTGGAGGAGGGGGTCTGATGGATCAGTGAGATGCAGTTTCTCATATGGAAGCCACATGGGCAAAGACTTGCACTCAGCCTGTGTGAACAGGGTGGAATCTGGCCTGCCGAGATAGGTGCTAGGGTGCTGGGAAAGGAGAT
>VMDO01000926.1:197417-244595 GCA_007922755.1 Pedetes capensis | reverse complement strand
GAGAACAATCCCTGGAGAAGGACATCATGTTTGGAAGAGTGGCAGGTCAATGGAAAAGAGGAAAACCCTCCACCAGATGGATTAACACAGTGTCTGCAACAATGGGCTTAAACATAAATAAGATGGTTTGCCTGGCACAGAATCGGCAAGTGTTTCGATCTGCTGTACATAGGGTCGCTATGAGTCAGACTCGACTCGATGGCACCTAACAACAACAACAACAATAAGAGATTCTGAAATCTCAGTAGGATTTCTATGCAAAGTAATACTATTTTAGCTGTTCCACAGTGGCCTAGGCCCAGTGTTTGCCCCAGTAGTGAATGTTTCTTAGGAATTTGCCCCCTTGGAGTTATTATCCAGCCCCTAATTAATGTAGATGGGAGAAGGACCTGGCAACCCACTCCCAAAAATCAATCCGCCATTGAAGCCCTATGAATAGCAAAGAAGCACTGACAGTAGTGTTTCACCTGTTGTACATAGGGTCGTTACGAGATGGACACTGACTTGACGGCACCTAACAACAACAACAACAACAATTAGTGTAGAAGCAGAAATCTAGCAGACTACACAGATTTATCAAAATTATCAAGAAAACTGATCCAGGACCATGTCCTTATAGGATAATTTTAATAGCTACAGTATCCCATACATGTTCTAGGAAGTAAGCTAATCCTGGTGAAGTGTGGTATTAATTCTCTCCCACTTGTTTTTACCAGCTTGGGACTGATCACATTTTCTGTGGATTTTAATGAAGAGAAAATGTGCCTTCTTAAAATCTAGGTCTAAAACTCAAGAGTTCAGTGTTTGCAGAGTGATGTGTTTTGTGTTGTTTGTGTTGGAACTGTTAATATTCATCCAGTTTCAGTCAACCTCACCAGCGGATGCCTGGCCAGTTCTGTACATTGAACAATTGCATCTGTGGTTACACTATTGGTTTAATTATATTATGCAGCTGAGAAATGGGTGAGTAGGCTATCGTGGATTTGAACACTCACTCAATAACCAAGGGCCTCTTTATGAGTAGGTTTTGAAAGTAGTGCCTGTGATATAAAGATGAATGAAGCAGCCTCAGCCTTCAGGAGTTTGTAATCCAAGGGTAAGGCAGAAGGCATGAGGAGTCACTGCAAGGCTTTGCATAGGCACGAGAGAAGAATATGTAACTCTTTATGGGCTAGACAAGAAGTGTAGATGGACGCCTTGGGCCTCTTCCTCCCAAAAATAGATGGAATTTGGTAACAGTCCAAGAAACCCATGATGTGATGTGTTATTAGCCATCCTTATTATATAAATTGTTTGGGTTCTTTGGCTCTCTGGCTATACTTTTTATATAAACTAGGATTTTTTAAAAGTAAAATGAATTCAGCTCCCTCCACATCCAGATGTCCACCACACTTCCTAAAGGTAATGACTCTCAGCCCTTCAATGTGTCTCCTTCCAGATGTGTTCAGACAATATGTTGTTGTTGTTGTTGTTGTTGTTGTTAGGTGCCCTCAAGTCGGTATCCGACTCATAGCTACCCTCATAGGGTTTCCAATGGCTGACTGTTTCGGGATGGCCTTGGGAGTGGGTTGCCAGGTCCTTCTCCCATTTTTGCGGTGCTGGGAATTGAACTCAGGACCTCAGAGACTGCAGCACAGTGCTCTACCAACTGAGCTAAATCCCAGCCCCTCAGACAATATAGAAGGATCTATATGCTCGCATACTAATTGGATATTCTATGCACATTCTCCAGCATCTTGTTTTTCATGCTTACTCATATATCTTGAAGGTTTACGCATGTTGGCTTATGCAGATTTACCATGTTTTATAAATTCCAGATGGCATTTCAGTTCTTTAGAGGCTACATAACGTATTTCATCAGACCCCTATTGGTATGCAGATAATCCATTCCAGCAATACTATAATGAACATTCTTATAAATGTACCTACCTTAGTCTGCTTGCAGCCATAGCCCTGTGGCATCTGACCCCTTCAGATCTTGGAAGCTAAGCAGGGTCGGGCCTGGTTAGTACTTGGATGGGAGACCGCCTGGGAACACCAGGTGCTGTATGCTTGGGAGATGGATCCTGCAACCCACTCCCCAAAATCAATCTGCCATTGAAAACTCTATGAACAGCAGAGAAGCACTGATAATAGTGTTTCACCTGTTGTACACAGGGTCGCTATGAGTTGGATACCAACTCGACAGCACCTAACAACAACAACACCTTAGTCTATTTGGACTGTTATAACAAAATCCCTTAGACTGAGTAATTTATCAGCAACAGTTCTGGAGGTAGCAGATTTGGTGCCTAGTGAAGTCCTGTTCCTTATAGATGGCACCTTCTATGCATCCTCGCATGGCAGAGGGGCAAGGAACTCTCTGGGGCCTCTTTTATGAGGGAATTATCCCATATTTTCTATTTCCATTCATCCATTTATGGACATCGAGCCAGGGAAGTAAGCGTGGGCTGCTGCCTCTCTCCTGGTCATTGGCCCCACGAGCTGCCTTTAGCGTGGTTAATTCCACCCGTTACATCGCACTCACCTTCATTTTAGCTACTGTGAGTCGTGCTGCAGTAAACCTTGTTGGTAATGAATTCATCTCCTTTGGATACGTACCCAGCAGTGGAAATGCTGGATCATATGGTTGATCCAGTTTTAATTTTTTTGAGAAATCTTCATACTGTTTTCCATATTGGCTGTGCTAATTTACATTCCCACAAACAGCATATAAGAGTTCCCCATTCTCTGCATCCTTGCAAGACTTTAAAAATTTTTTTTGATGATAGCCATTCTAACCAGGGTGAGACAATATTTCATTGTAGTTTTGGTTTGCATTTCCTTCATGATGAATGGGATTAAGCATTTTTCATAAACTTTTTTGGCCATTTGTATGTCCTGTTTGAGAAGTGTATGTTTTGTTCTTTCACCTCTTCTTTAATGGGAATATCTGTGGGGTTCTTATGTATGTACGTGGCATTCAGCTTTGGAGTTCTGTATGTATTGTTGTTGCTGTTAGGTGCTGTCAAGTCAGTGCCTAACTCATAGTGACCCTGTGTACAACAGGTGAAATACTATTGTCAGTGCTTCTCTGCTATTCATAGGGTTTTCAATGGTGGATTGTTTTTTGGGAGTGAGTTGCTGGGCCCTTCTCCCAAGCCTACAGCACCTGGTGTTCCCAGGTGGTCTCCCATCCAAGTACTAACCAGGCCTGACCCTGCTTAGCTTCCGAGATCTGATGGGATTGGATGCCACAGTGGTATGCCTGCAGGCTCTGTATGTATCCTGGGTATTAATCCCTTCCGAGATGAACAGATTGCAAATATTTTCTCCCGTTCTGAAGGCTGTATTTCCCGGATAAGTTACTTCCATCTCAGAGTCTCAGTTGCTTCCCGTACAAAATAGAAAATCATGTCTTCCTCATAGCATCCCCCACATGCATGTCCGCTTGTTGTGCTATGTGGGCTCGAGTATTTCTGTGATGCTGAAAGCTATGCCACCCATGGTGGACAGGTTTCAGCTGAGCTTCCAGGCTAAGACAGACAAAGGGAAAGGACCCAGCAGCTTACTCCTGAAACAATTAGCCGTTAAAAACCCTATGCATTGCAGGAAGCACTGTCAAATACAGCTCCAGAAAATGAGCTCCTCAGGCAGGGGGGGCATTCTAGAAATAACTGGGGAAGAGTTGCTGCCTCAAAGTTGAGTCACCCCTAGTGTGGGAATGGAGGAAGGCCCCTAGGACCTCCCTTTACTGATGTGGCATGACTCAAAATGAGAAGAAATACAGTGGCTGCAAAAACGGGCTCAAGTACAAAAAGATCACGTGCATGGCACAGTGTCGGGTAGTGTTTCGTTCTGTTGTACATAGGGTGGCTATGAGTCAGATTCAACTCAACAGCACCTAAAAACAACAATCTCATAGCACGATAGGAGGAATAAATGGGTTAACACCTAAGACAGTTAAAATAGCATCCAGCACATGGTGAGCTCTCTAGAAATGTCAGCTATTAACCAAAATAGTGACCTAAGTGTCCAAATGTAACTATCTGGCCCTATCCCTTTGGTATCTTTTTTTTTTTTTTTTTTCCAGTACTGGGGGTTGAACCCAGGGCATCACGCTTGCATGCTTTGCAAGTGCTGGACCACTGAGTTGCACCCCCAGCCCATTTTTCTTTTTGCTTTTTTGAGACAGGGTCTCGCTAAGTTACGCAGACTGCCTCTGGTCTCGAACTTGCGATCCTCCTGCCTCTGCCTCCCGAGCTGCTGGGATGACAGGCGTGCGCCACCGCACTCGGCTTCCCTTGGGTGTCTTAAGAATCCACAATTCAACACTTAGGAAATCGGTCTGAGGTCTCGCACTCTGCCGTGGTCCCTGCTTGGCCACAGCACCTCATGTGTCCAACCACATGAGCCAGGGAAGTCAGAGTGCGCTGGGCCTCTCTCCCAGTTATCCGTCCCCACGAGCTGCCTTTAGTGTGGTTAATTCCACCCCTGACATCGCATTCACCTTTGCTCTCCTCTCTGACTCCATCTCTGCCACTCCAGGCCAAGCCACCACCAGCCCTGCCCCCCACTACAGTAGCCCCCAAACCAGCTTCCATGCCTGCCCCTCAAACTCTTTCTTCACATGCAGCCAGAAGGGTCTTTGCAAAGTGCATGTCCCAGAACTCAGACCCAGTCTCTGCCTGCCATGCCAAGCCCTTCAATCACTTAAGTAAGTAAAACAATCACTTAAATCACTAAACACTTAAATCGCTAAAGACCAAAGGCCCCACTGTTGCCTCCAGGGCCTGTGTGGCCGCCTTCCTCCTCTGTGGACCCCTCTGCCTCAGTCCCTCCAGCAGCCACACTGTCCTGCTTGTCTCTGTGCTGGACTCCTCTGCTGCCATCAGAGCCCTGGGTTTATTCTGTTTTTTAACATGTGCACCTCTCCCGTCTGTCCTTACCCATCCCTGGCGAGGACCCAGTGCCCTGCACAAGTTCTCCCAGTACTCAATTAGATGGCATCTCCCCCTGTCCTCTGCATGGCTCTGCAGAGCTTGCCCCTGCTGACTTAGCACAGTTGTATTTTTATATTTATTTTGTGATCATTTGCTGGAATCCCACATCCCTCAAAAGACCTGGGTCTCCAAGAACTCATTTTCCTTTTCCTTCTCTTCACTAGTTATCTCAGGCGCATGTTGTTGAGCTGGTATCCGATTCACAGCGACCCTATGTACAACAGGTGAAATACAGTTGTGAGTGCTTCTGTTATTCATAGAGTTTTCAATGGTTGATTGTTTTTTGGGAGTGGCCTGCCATGTCCTTCTCCCAAGCCTATTGTTGTTATTGTTGTTGTTGTTGTTAGGTGCCGTCAAGTCGGTATCCGACTCATAGCGACCCTCACAGGGTTTTCATTGGCTGACTGTTTCGGGATGGCCTTGGGAGTGGATTGCCAGGCCCTTCTCCCATTTTTGCGGTGCTGGGAATCGAACTCGGGACCTCAGAGACTGCAGCCCAGTGCTCTACGAACTGAGCTAAATCCCAGCCCCCCAAGCCTACAGCACCTGGTATTCCCAGCCGGTCTCCCATCCAAGTACTAACCACACCCGATTCTGCTTTGCTTCTAAGATCTGACAGGATCAGACACCACTGGTACTGCTTCAGGCAGGTGTAGCCCAGGATGGCCTCAAACTCGTGATCTTCCTGCTTCATCCTCTTCAGCAAGTTGATTACCAGCATGCGCCACCATGGCGGGCCCCAGGAACATAGTTGGTGCTTAATTCATATGCGTTTCTCAGTGGATCTCTAGGAAGGAAATGGTCTCTTCCTTGTGCGGTCCATTCCTCTTCTGAAGATGAACAAGGGTTGTGAATTTTTCCTCAGGCTTCTAGATTGCTTTGATGGCACAGTTAAACTTTGTTCTTATTAGGTGCTGTTGAGTAGGGTCCAGCTCATAGTACAGCAGAATGAATCACTCCCCAATTCTGTGCCAGGCACACAATCTTTTTTATGTTTAAGCCCATTGTTGTAGCCACTGTGTCAATCCATCGAGTTAAGAGTCTCCCTTTCTTCATTGATCTAGCACTCTCCCAAACATGATGTCCTTCTCCAGGAATTGGTCCCTCCTGACAGCATGTTGAAGATACATAAGACGCAGTCTAGCCATCCTTGCTTCGAAGGAGCACTCTGGTTGCACTTCTAGGACAGATCTGTTGGTTCTTTTGGCAGTCCATGATGTATTCAATATTTATCTCCAGCACCATAATTCAAAAGCATCAGTTCTCCTGTCTCCCTTATTCAATGTCCAGCTTTCACAACCATATGAGGTGACTGAAAATACCAAGGCGTGAGTCAGGCACACCTTTGTCTTCAATGTGACACCTTTACTTTTCAACACTTCAAAGGGGTCTTTTGCAACAGTTTTTCCCAGTGCAATGCATCTTTTGATTTCTCGACTGCTGCTTCCATAGGTGTTGATTGTTGAACCAAGTAAAGCAAAATCTTGGATGACCTCAATCTTTTCTTCATTCATCATGAAGTTGCTTACTGACTCGGGTGTAAGGATTTTTGTTTTGCTGATGTGGAGGTGCATCCATACTGAAGGCTGTGTTTTTTGATCTTCATCAGTAAATGTTTTAAATCCTCTTCACTTTTAGCAAGCGGAGTTGTATCATCTGTATAACACAGGTTGTTAAGGAGTCTTCCTCCAATCATGATGCTGTGTTCTTCTTCATAAAGTCCAGCTTCTCAGTTGATTTGCTCATATTAGAGACTGAAGAGGTACAGTGAAAGGATACAGCCCTGACACACACCTTTTTTGACTTTAAACCAAACAATGTTTCCTTGTTCTGTTTGAATGATTGCCTCAGAATCCTCATGAATACAATTAGGTGTGCTGGTATTCCCATTCTTCTCAGTGTTATCCATAATTTGTTATGATCCATACAGTCAAAGGCCTTTGCATAGTCAATAAAACATAGACACCTTTCTGGTATTCTCTGTTTTTGGCTTATATCCATTGATATCGCTGATTCTACATCCTCTTCTGAATCAGGCTTGATTTTCTGGCAGTTCCCTGTCTATATACTGCTGCAGTCACTTTTGAATGATATTTAGTAAAATTTTGCTTGCGTATGATATTAATGATACCGTTCAATAGTTTCTACATTTGGTTGGATCCCATTTCTTGGGAATAGACACGAATATGGATCTTTTCCATTCAGTTAGCCAGAAAGCTGTTCTCCGAATCTCTTGGCATAACATGTTAGCACCTCCAGCACTGCATCTGTTTGTTGAAACATCTCTATTGGTATTCCATCAATTCCTGGAGGCTTGTCTTTCACCAATTTCTTCAAGGCAGCTTCAAGTTCATCCTTCAATACCATTGGTTCCTCATCATATGCAATCTCCTGAAATGGTTGGTCATCGCCAATTCTTTTTGGTATATACCACTCTGTATTCCTTCCATCTTCTTTTAATGTTTTCTGTGTCATTTATTATTTTCCCTGTAGAATCCTTCACTGTTATCACTCGAGTCTTGAATTTTTACTTCAATTCTTTTAGCTTGAGAAAAACAGAGCATGTTTTTCCCTTTTGGTTTTCTTTCTCCAGCTCTTTGCATGTCGTTATAATATTTGATCATGTTCTCGAGCTGCCCTTTGATATCTTCTGTTTAGTTCCTTAACTTCATCATGTCTTACTTTAGCTTCTCAGTATTTAAAGACAAGTTTGAAAAGTCTCTTTTGACATATCATCTGGCTTTTTCTTTCTTCTTGTCTTTTTAATAACTTTTTGCCTTCCTCAGGAATGTCTTTGATGTCATGTCACAACTTCTCCGGTTTTTGATCACTAGTGTCTACTGCATCAAACCTGTTCTTGAGTTGCTCTCTGACCTTGTTCTGATTTTCCTCAGTTTCAGTTTGAATCTTCATAAGAGTGGTTGATGGTCTGACCCATAAATCAGTAGCTGATCTTGTATATTTGATACAATATACAATATTTGATATTGAGCTTTTCCATCGTATCTTTCCACAAATGTTGTCAGTTGTGTAGTTGCTGCTAATGTTGGTGAAAGTATGTATTTGTAACGAATAGGTCATTGGTCTTACAAAATTCTATCATGTAATCTCCAGCATCATTTCTGTCACCAAGGCTATATTTTCCAACAACTGAGCCTTCTTCCTTGTCTCCAACTTTTGCATTCCAGTCACCAGAAGTTATCAGTACATCCTGATTGTCTGTTGGATCTATTTCAGATTACAGAAACTGGTAAAAGTCTTCCCTATCTTTATTTGTGGCCTTAGTGGTGGGTGTGTAAATTTGAATAATAGTCATATTATCTGTCCTTCCGTGTAGGTATATTGATATTATTCTATCACTGACAGCATTGCACTTCAGGACAGATCTTGAGATGTCTTTTTCAATGATGAATGTAACCTCATTTCTCTTTAATCTCTCATTCCCGGCATAGTAGACTATCTGACTCAAAATGTCCTATGCCAGTCCATTTTAGAACACTGATGCCTAGAATGTCAATGGTTATGTGCTCCATTTCCCTTTTGATAATTTTTAATTTTCCTAGATTCATATTATATGAGAGAAGGACCTGGCAATCCACTCCCGAAACAGGCAGCCATTGAAAACCCCATGAGGGTCACTATGAGTTGGATACCGACTCGACGGCCCCTAACCTAACAACATATTATGTACATTCCACATTCCAGTTATTAACAGATGTTTACAGTTGTTCCTTCTTATTTTGAGTTGTGCCACATCAGCAAATGGAGGTCCCTGGGGCTTTACTCCATTCCTGTCATTAAGGTAAACACTACTTTGAGGAGGCAACTCTTTTCCAGTCGTCTTCTGAGTGCCTTCCAACTGGGTGGCTCATTTGCTGGCACTGTATCTGACAGTGCTTCTCTGCTGTTAATAGGGTTTCAATGGGTAATTGTTTGTGGAATGGGCTGTCAGGTCCTTCTCCCTCCTCTGTCTTAGTCTGGAAGCTCAGCTGAAACCTGTCCACCATGGCTGACCCTGCTGGTATCTCTAATAATGGTAGCATAGCTTTCAGCATCACAGCCAAATGCAAGCCCCCACACTATGGCAAACTGACAGACCTGGGGGACAGCTAACCTTTAGCTCTGGAAACCAAAATGCAATTTGAAATCCTTCCTTGAATCGGTTCTTGGCAGCAGATGGCATCAGAACTTACTGAGCTACGTGACATCAGCCCAAAACCCATTCACTTATTTCATTCTTTTTTCAAAATGTCATAGGTAAGCCAATTAGCTAGTCCCCCTGTGTTTGCCAAGATAAATTAAAAAACAGATCCGAGTAATGCACTTTAAAATCAACGTGCAAATCAGTCAAAATCCACTTGTGGTGGAGTACGGGTGGATTTGGCTTCATTCTCGGCTTGCTGCTGACAGCCTGTTTCGCTCTGAGCGGCTCCCTCAAGCCCAGCCCCTCTGCTTCCCTCCGGGTGATCGTTTAGGGTCAACTGAAATGTGAAACATGAAAGCACTTTGGGAAATACAAAGCCTCAAACCAAACAAAAATGCAGATGATCCCCGAGGCTCACTGCTACGACATTTGCAACATTTTTCTCAAGCAGCTGGGATGTATGTGTTCCTGGCCAGGCACCCGCTGGGGCCCATCAGATCATCCCATCCATCCAGCACTTTCTGGTTTAAGATTCTCCCCGGTGCTGGGCGGTAGCCAACATAGTCAATGATTCACGCGCTGGGACTCCCAGGATGCGGCAAAGTGATGACTTACGAGGACGGCGCCTGGATTGGGAGATGACATTTGCAGCCACCTGGTGCAGATACATCTCCTGGCCCTCAGGCCAAGTGTGGGTTTTACTCAGATCCAGCCTGGCTACTAACCGCATTAGCCGGCCAAGCAGCCCCCATCGTTTCCATCGGAAAAGTTAGATGACAATAGAGTGGAAGCTGGCTTTGAAGAAGAGGGCAGGACGCAGAAGGAAAGTGGAGGTTTTAGAAGAAATTTTGGTCAGTTTTCCCCTAACATCCAAACAGCTGGGAACGCAGATATTTGGGAAATGGAGCAGATGGAAAGAAATGCAAACAGCGTAGGCAGCTTGTCAGACCTGGGTCACAGCCCTGCTCTGAGCACATAATATAGCATAGTTGCTTTTGCCCTGTGGCGGCCGCCTGGTTGTGTACTTGCTGTATTTACATAGTCAGTATGTTATGTACGTTATTTATGCAGAGCTTATGCATTCGTCCTAAGAAGTGATTGGGAGCTCTTGGGTCCTCCCTAGCAATCAGATCTGAGCACTCTACCGAGCTGGAGTAGGAACAGGACGGGCCACCCTTGTGTTGATGCTAAATGGATGTTACAACACACTCCACTGAGCTTTGGCCTCCAGCCCGCAGCTGAGTTTTTCAGGGAATGTTACAATACTTGGAAATCAAGTGAATCACGCTTACTTTTCCAGCCAGAAAAATGAGTCGTTTCTCACAGCGTGCACCAGGTCTTGCCAAACGAAAGGGCTGCCGATTTGGGGATTGGGCCTTGGTTCTCTCTGCATCCCATATCCAGACACCACAAAACACCTTCTCCCTTCCATGGAGACTATTTATTTGAAGTGATTTATGTCGCTCAGCCTGTGTGTGAGCTGGCTCAGCTGGAGTGTGAGTTCACTAATGGTTAGACTTCGTCACTCCTAGAGCTGCCTTAGGAGCTGAGGCAGGCAGATGCAAATGGCAAAACCAGGTTTCCCAGGTCTCCATAAAATAGTCAGGCATCGGAGGCTCTGGCTGCCAGCTCAGAAGTCACTTCATTCATCTTCTCTTCCCAGGCTCTCAGGAAGCATCCAGGCCAGGCTCAGGGGCCATTTTTCTATTAGGCTTCTAGGAAATGGGACTGTGGGCCTGGCCCTGTATTTGGGCCTGTACTTTGTTCTTCTCGAGGTTGTAATTTCTCATGATCAATAATAGCTGCCTCTCAGATTCCATGATCACTGCAGATGTAGCTGAGATGGGGGTGTGGGTCTCTAGAGGCCACAAGTAGTCTTGTCTAAAGTGGAATAGCGAAAAGAGCCCTGAAGATCGCATGGGAAGACACATTGATTCCTGTCCCTGCTCCTCTCTGCATCCCATATCCAGACACCAGGAGAGTCCTATCATGAAAGTGATGCCCTGGCAGGGTGGAGTAGCAGTGGTGACAGGGTGAATAAAACAGAGAAGGCCTCCTGTCTTCCATGTGACTTCAGCTTCTCTTTGGTTTTGCCTGGCTCTTTCCCATTTACACAATTTCCTTTCAAATCCTGTTCACATTGGCTAGACATTTCCATTTGTGTGCACGAGTGTACACAGAACATAATTTGACACTTTTGACCAATGCAAGCCACAAAGATTACATCTTATCCATATCCTTGCTAATATAGGCTAGTGTTTTTTAGAAGGGCACAGGGTGGTGCTGGATAATCTTCAGCTCAGAGCATCTGCTTTAGAGGACAGCAAGCCCTCTCCAGCATCTCAGTGTCTCCTCCACCACATGCCTTTTCTTTTCTTTTCTTTTTTTTACTTTATATAAAGTGTGTTTTCTAATTTATGCTTACAGTAAGCCACTAGAGTATAATTTGTTATTTTTATCTTACAAAAGAAGAAACTGAGGCTCAAGGAAATCAATTTATGTCAGAGCTGGGATTGAAGGTAAGGTTGGTGTGATCCCAAAGATCAGACTATTCCCACTGTTATCTTGGGAGATGATCTTATGAGTGTTTCTCCCAATAATTTATTGCTTTTTTTTTTAATTGTAAGGAATATATTGTTCTCTTGTAAAAGGCTAGAAAAGATGGAGAAGTGTAAAGAAGAAACTAAAAATCACGCAGGTTCCTGCTTTCCAGAGGTCACTGTTGTTAGTGTGTAGTTGTGCAGAGACTCAGACCTCAGCTCGAGATTTGCCTCATTAGCCCAAATGACGCCAGTTTCCTAGGCCTCTTCTCTGAAGAGAGGAGAGAGACTCCTACATCTTCTGATGGTTGTTATTGAGATGTTTTTGAAGAGCTTAGCTCATAGTAAGACAACAACCCATTTGCCATTATCTTTATGCATTTCAATGTATAGGAAGACCATTCAAACTCACATGCCATTGCAAATTATTGTGCTATACATGTAGGTCCTGTTTGGTAACATTCTTTTATTCTTTTGCTGTTTAGTGGATATCTTTTCATCTTACTCAGAGTTGAATATTTAGGTTGTTTTTCATTTTGTTGACTTTTTTCTTTTCTTTCCTGCTGGCTGCTTTTTTGCTTCTCTCTTTCTCTCTCTCTCTCTCTCTCTCTCTCTCTCTCTCTCTCTCTCTGTATGTGAAGGCAGGAAAAGATCTTTATTAACAGTATGTCCACACTGGAAAGAAAAGCAGTAGATCTAATGACCTAAAATCTGCCTTTAAAGTGCTTACAGCATTTTCAGTGTTGTATAGGAAAGAGAAATGAAGGCAAGAATGGGATTTTCCAGGGTAGCATGCCTGGTCGTCTTGGTCTGGCTGTGATCTGGTTGATCATTACCTTGGCCATTATCTCAGGATCGGCCATACCTAGCTCTGTTAGTGCCAAGAAGGTCTCTATGGTTTAGGGGGTAGTTTTGGCCCTTTGTTTTAAGTGGTTCATCAGTTGGGACTGCTGTTCCTCGAATCCAGAGTAACTGCAGGAGAGAAAGACTCAGGAGAACTCAGAAGGAAGGAAATAAACTAAGCTGGAGTCGGAAACAAAATGGAGTTAGCTAGGTCAGGGGTGGGGCCCCCTTCAAACATCCAGTGGCAAGCCACCAGTCCATCTTTGTAGAGTGGGGCTGAAGACAGGGCCCCATTACGGTCTTCGTCTTTTGAAGTTCTCGCATGTAATATATTTTATTAGTCTTATGTCAGGTTGTCAAATAGTTTTTTTTTTTTTCTAGCCATTTTTTTTTTTTAGTTAGTGTGCAAACTGGTAAGTTTCATTATGACATTTCCATACATGCATATCTTTGTACATTGCTCATGATAACCCCCATTACCTGGTCATGCTCACCCTCCTTTTTGATTTTTATAAATTGTTTTGGAATGAGTGGGACAGGGAGAGGACACAAGGGCAGGGGACCTTTAGCACCATCTGTAACATTTTCTTTTAAACACTGTGAAAAAAAGGGAAAACCAAATTGATAAAATATTAACAATTATTTATGGTATCTGCAACTTATTTTCTGAGCCTTTCTCTGAATGAATGATAGTTGATCATTAAGCATTTAAACACTGTGATTCTAAGGTGAATACTCTTATATATAGTACTTTGTGCATTTATTTACAGGGCTAGTTTCCCAACATAAATTCTAAAATGGGATTATCAAGGTTACAGTTATGCCAATGAGCCCACAGACAGCATATGTGTCAACACTCTCCACTTCTGTATGCTTGTCAAATGTCGTTTTCATTACTTTTAAATAATATCAGTTCTTGGAACAGGTAGAATTGCATTTAAAAAATGATGAAGGTAAACGATTTTCTATTTGTATTTCTTTGGTGAGTTCCTCCTTATAGCCTCTGCCCATTTTTTCCCTGTGGTCTATTCCTTTTTTTAAAAATGCTTTGTGAATAATCTTTATGTTTCAAACATATTAGCCCTCAGTTTGGAATATTCACAGAAGATACTTCTAACCCCGTTGCCCCTTACAAGTTACAGGTGTGTGTGTGTGGGGGGAGACCTTGGCATCCTGAAGGCCACACTCATCCCCAGCCTTGCTCTTCCCCACCCCAGACCTGCAGTGGAAGTCGGGGCACATGGCGGAGAGCCTCACCAACATGCCGCGGCACTCCCTCTACATCATCATTGGGGCGCTCTGCGTGGCCTTCGTGCTCATGCTCATCATCCTGATCGTGGGCATCTGCCGCATCAGCCGCATCGAGTACCAGGGCTCTTCTCGGCCCGCCTACGAGGAGTTCTACAACTGCCGGAGCATCGACAGCGAGTTTAGCAGCGCCATCGCCTCCATCCGGCACGCCAGGTGGGCGGGGCTTGGGGGGAGGCGGGGCTTGGAAGGCGGGGCTCCTTCACAATTTACCAGTGGGGCTTTACAGCTAGGAAGGAGGTTTTAAAGAATAAGACATAGGCTCAACGTAGTACTGGACACAGCATTAGGCCACTTTCTGAGCTGAATATATTCATTCATTTAATTTGTGTTGATCTGTGTCAATATCCGATCTTTCTTTCTTTCTTTTTTCTTTCTCTCATACTTTAGCGGATGAAGTGCTCTACTACTGGGTTGCACCCCTAGAGCATTTTTTAAAAATCTTTTAAGTCAGGATCTTGCTAAGATACACGGGCTGCTTCTGTCCTTAAACTTGCAATCCTCCTGCCTCTGCCTCCTGAGTCACTGGGATTACAGGCCTGCCTCACCAGGCTGAGAATATCTGATTCTTAATCACTACAACAGGAACTTTTTTGATGATTTCTTTTTTGGAATGATTTTATCTATATTGCTCTTGAAACAGTCAACATGGATATCAGTGATTCCCTTAGACATAAGGGCCTACAAAAATAATGATAAGAAGCTATTGTTTGATGCTCAGAGTTCATGTCTATAATGGAAGAAAGACAGGAGTTGCTGTGGTTTTATAGGAAGAGCAGTTCAGGTGCCTGAGGTAAGATTTAACTACTCCATTCTCTGACGATATATTTGAGACAAATGACCGAACTTGCCACAAACACAGCTCCCTCAACTGTGTGAAGGGGTAACTCTCCCTCCTTAGAGAGCTGTGACATTCCTACTAAATAGATAACAGGGGCTGAGGTTAAGTTCAGTTGGTAGGCTGCCACGCTGTACTCTCTGAGGACCTGAGTTCAAGCCCTTACACCACAAATAAGTGGGAGAAGGACCTAGCAATCCACTCCCAAAGCAGTCCCAAACAATCAGCCATTGAAAACCCTTTGAGGGTTGCTATCAGTCAGATGCGACTCGACAACACCTAACAACAACATAAACAGATAATATTGTATTTACTTCTCCTTGATCTATAACACTAAAAAAGTAGCTAACATTTCACTGCCTTTTGCAAAGAGTGTTTATTCCAAAATTGATAGCAATAGTATTTGTAAAAGTAAGCCGTACTTTCTGTTGATTGATGGAAAAATGTCAGTGTCAATGTGCTGCAGTAACAGTGGGCTGAGCTTGGCGTCTTGAGAGCAGGACTCAGGAGGACCTGGTGGCTCTATTCTCTGTTGGGATGCCATATATCCGTGGTGGTCAAGACACAAGCAGATCTGGATTCTGAATGGGCATAGAAGCTAAGAGATTTAGAGAGGTGGCCTTCTCTAAGCAAAAGGCAGAATCTGGCTCCAGGGAGAGGAGTGAGAGGAAAAGAACTCAGGCGGCATGGAGCATCTGCCCCAGTGTCTCATGGGAGCTTCACCCCAGCCTACTTAGGTAACAGGGAGGGAGAAGAGAGAGCTCAGTGGCTGGCCAGCCAACTCAGGACCCACCCTGATGGCTACAGCTACTCAGCTGGTCCTTCCTCTCAGGGTCAGCTCTGGCAACGTGGCTTCCAGAAAGTCCTGGCTCAACACACCAAGCCCCACCTTAACTGTGTATACGTATTTGAATCTATCCTTTTATTTCAGTGTCCCCAGTGGATCCTGGTATACAGTCAACTTTGGTAAAATCTGAAATGAATGGATGATCCTCAGTTAGGGTTGGCATAGGATGTCTTCTCTTGCTTGGGAAGTGATTCATCCCAGGGTGCCTGCTCAATACATGTCCCCAGCCCAGGGTGGGATTTGCAGTATCTTAAATCACTGGAGGTTGAGGTTCAGCTCAGTTAGTAGACGGCTGCTCTGTGCTCTGTGAGGTCCCAGGTTCAATCCCTAGCACCACAGAAATGGGACAAGGATCTGGCAACCCACTCCTGAAACAATCAGCCATTGAAAACCCTATGAATAAGGCCAGGAGTGGTGGCGCATGCCTGTAATCCCAATTCCTTGGGAGGCAGAGGCAGGAGGATTGCAAGTTTGAGACCAGAGGCAGTCTTGTAATTTAGTGAGACACTGTCTCAAAAAAGTAAGAAAATAGGCTGGGGGTGCAGCTCAGTGGTCCAGCACTTGCAGAGAATGCAAGTGTGAGGCCCTGGGTTCAACCCCCAGTACTGCAAAACAAACAAAACAAAACAAAAAACCTTTGAATAGCAGAGAAGCACTGACATACCACTGGGTCACGGTGTCAGAGAATGTTTCATTCTGTTGTACGTAGGGTTCCTATGAGTCAGACACAACAGCACCTAACAACAATAATAAATCACTGGAGCAGGGGCAGAGAATGAAAAAAGAGCAGAGAACTGACCTGTTGCCTTGGTACTCAAGAATCTTCTTCTCTCCTGTGTGCTCCCAGAGGAGCTTAGTTCACCAGAAGGGAGCAGAAATCATCTTTTTATACTTTGAGGTCTTAGAGGTCCAAGGAATCAGATTCCCTCCACCACAGCAGCATCCGTGGCTAAGATTCTTCAGGGCCCCCAAGGTGGAGTATTGCATTTCAGACCCAGAGTAGTCTGAGATGGATGCTTTGGAGCCTGCTGCCCACACAGCCCACTGGAAAGATACTTAACTGAGTTCTCTTACAGGACGGAGTAGACTAGACCTCAAAGCATTTGCAAACCAACTTCTTATTTGCTGCTCATTCTCCTCAATATTTGTTGTTAAGTGCCTTCGAGTTGGGTCTGACTCATAGTGACCCTCATAGGGTTTTCAATGGCTGATTGTTTCAGGAATGGATTGCCACGTCCTTCTCCCATTTTTGTGGTGCTGGGGATTGAACCTATGGCCTCAGAGAGTGCAGAGCAGCACTCTACCAACTGAGCTACACCCCTGTCCAATAATGTTGTTGTTAGGTGCTATCAAGTCTGGTCCAACTCATAGCAACTTTCACAGGGTTTCCACTGGCTGAGTATTTGGGGATTTCCTCAAGAATGGAATGCCATGTCCTTCTCCCATTTTTGCAATGCTGAGGATCAAACCTGGGTTCTCAGAGAGTGCAGAGCAGGACTCTACCAACTGTGCTAAACCCCAGCCCAGTTCATCAACACTATGTACTGCATAACTCCTAATCAGTATACTCCTACATGCACCAGTGGCTATTGATAAAACCTACTTGAAAACAGTACATTCCTAAGTATCCGGAATTCAGGAAAACTCTTCTAAACCTGATCTCAGCCGTCTGGCTGGGTAGCAGTCAAGGTCAGATCTCTGGCTTATCAGCCTTGGCTCTCTCTTCTTGGAAACTCTAGAGAGGCCTGGACAGAACACTGAAAGCAATGTTACCCTCTCCCTGGGATTCAGCAGTGGCCTGCAGCTAATGTCCTTTTCATGGACTGTCTTCTGGCCACTAGCCTGGAGGTGACCGTGAATAAGAATGACTGCAGGCCAGTGGCTGCTTGAGATGCCTCCCAAATGGATCACGTGCAACATTTAGGAGGGACACAGGAAGCGTCTGGTGGCTCTGATGCCAGCAATACATTGGTGCCAGCTCTGATGCCAGCAATACATTGGTGCTCTCTTTCTCTCTCTCTTTGTCTCTCTCTCTCCCCCACCCAAGAGCTATTTGCCCTACAGCTGCTTTGCTGACACTCAGGCAGGAGAGAGCTTGTCACTGAGCAGCAAGAGCAAGGCCACGGCCCTCCACGTTCTGATGCTCAGGTCACATCTCTGTAGCTGATTGCTCACTGCTCTACCAGCTAGAGGTGTCTGATGACAGAAATCAATAAAAAGAGAACTGCAAAAAGACATGCTCGCTTTTCCCCAAACAGCTCACAATTTTGATTGAGGGGTTTCTCACCTTCAGATCCGCCTGGCGTCCTCTGCAGATCTGTTTCAGCGGTGGCCTTTCAGGGGATTTGGAGGGAGGGTAATGCACACTCTTTGTTCTGCCTGTGATCAGCTGAGGTCGCTTCTGTTTCTTTAGAGAAAGAGGCATGCAGGACTTGTCAGCCAACGTGATGGTTGAGATTTGGCACTGTGGGATGTTGCCGGAGTGACACGGTGCTGCGTCCTCCATAAATAACTCACTTGCGGGAACTGCAAGAATCCCAGGATGTGTATCATCAATTTCCCACTATATGTGCAAAGAATCTGGGCTTGGCAAGCTAATGCAATTAAAGTGGAGTCACAGAGTTTGTAATAAGGAGAGCAGCATCGAAGCAGGATGGCTGGTTTGAAGGCAGTCGGTGCCTCTAAACACTGCAGTACACAGGCTCTTGTGGGGAACAGCGACATTGAGAGCTGTCAGTCATGGGATCCTGTCCTGCCCCCTGTCCCCTGTCCCCATGAAGGCTGTAATGAAGTGTTTAGAACCGAGGCTGTGAACCCACGGGAGATGTGACCTGGGAAAGTTATTCCCAAGCCTTCAGTTCTTCATCTGAAAAGTGGGGTGGATGACATGTGCTCACCTCGTGAGGTCGCTGTGCCAATGAGAGGAAATGAGATGCTAATGGAAGTGAGGTAATGGGAGGAGAGGCTGGATGGGCCCTGGGCACCAGGCGTGAGGAGCCTAGGGTGGAGCCAGCAGGCCAGGACCTGTGGGCGCATTTCCAGGGGAAGGGGGGGGCCATCTTAAAAATCATCATCTTAAAAATATGGCTCTCTGCCAGGCGTGGTGGTGCATGCCTGTAATCTCAGTGGCTCGGGAGGCAGAGGCAGGAGGATCGCAAGTTTGAGACCAGAGGCAGTCTGCGTGACTTAGTGAGACCCTGTCTCAAAAAGTAAAAAAAAAAAAAAGGGCTGGAGGTGCAGCTCAGTGGTGCAGCACTTGCAGAGCATGCAAGTGTGAGGCCATATATATATGCCTGCAGCTGTAGCCCTGTGGCATCCGATCCCATCAGATCTCGGAAGCTAAGCAGGGTTGGGCCTGGTTAGTACCTGGATGGGAGACCACCTGGAACACCAGAAGCTGTAGGCTTGGGAGAAGGAGCTGGCAACCCCCTCCCAAAAATCAATCTGCCATTGAAAACCCTACGAACAGCAGAGAAGCACTGACAATAGTGTTTCCCCTGTTGTACAGAGGGTCGCTATGAGTCGGATACTGACTCGACGGCACCTAACAACAACAACAACATATATATATATATATGAATGACTCCCTGGTAGATCCTCAGCAAGTGTCATGGTATGGCCACACCATGGGCCATAAGCTACCTCAGGGAACAGTGTGTGACTGATAGCCACTGGACATTAGCCAGCCAGCCCCACCCAGCCTGGGAGAAACTGATTTTTTTTTTTTTTTTTTTTTTTTTGCTGTATTTTGGGGACTGAACCCAGGGCCTCACACATACTTTACAACTGCCCTACCACTGGGTTGCGCCTCTAGCCCATTTTTTATTTTATGTTGAGACATGGTCTTTCTAAGTTCTACAGGCTGCTCTGGCCTCGAACCTGTGATCCTCCTGCCTCTGCCTCCCGAGTTGTTGGAACTGCAGGTGTAAGCCACCGTGCCTGGCCTCAACATTTTTTTCTATTAATTTTTTAAAATGTGTATGACTTATTTGTGTTAACTTATAAGAGTATTTTCTGAGTAAAACATCACACAGAATGTAGAGTGAGAAATTCAGTACAAAGTATGATACAGTGAACCATTAAATTTTAAAAAATTACATTAAAAGACACATTGCCAGTAGCCCCCTCACCCCAAAAAATCCTCCCTCTGGGTTTGAACATGCTTATCCCAACGTTCTCGCCACTTTCTGAAGCATTTCTGGAGGTCCTCTTTCATGAGTGTCTTTAGCTTCATCCTCCATCATGACAACGCTCTGTGTCACACGTTACTTTTAAAATGGCAAATGTTATCAAATAAAAAAAATGTGGTGTGTCCTCATCCACCTTATTCACTCTGCCACTGTGAGCCTTCTGGCTCTTCTCCACATCAAGTGAAAATGGCCATGAAAGGTAAACTTATTTTGTTTTTTTTTTGGTAGTTCATGGGGGTTGAACCCAGGTCCTTGCACATACTTTGCAAGTGCTCTAGAACTGGGCTACAGCCCCAGTCCATTTTTTATTTTTTATATTGAGACAGGGTCTCACTAAGTTACACAGGCTGCCTCTGCCCTTGAACTCACGATCCTCCTGCTCTCCCCTCCCAAGTTGCTGGAATTACAGGCGGGTGCCGCCACACCTGGCTTGGTCAACATTTTGCATTGATTCAGGACATTGAGGCAGCCCTGACAGTGCCACTCAAGACACTCATGAAAGACTTCCCGAATGGCTTCAGAAAGTGGTGAGAATGATGGGATAAGCTCGTATGAATCCAGGGGATGTATTGTGAGGATGATTAATGACAATGTGTCTTTTACTGTAATAATTTTTAAAAATTAAAACATTCACTGTTTCTCTCACACCTCGTATAGTGTGTAGAATTTTGTCAAAATATGTAAGAAATTTTGTATATGACAATTTCAGAGGCGCTTAATACATATTTGCTAAGTGCCATGAAAGGACATGGGGTCAGGAAATGGATAGACTAAAAAAATAATGCATAAAATGTTTGTACCTGCTCCTTCAAAAAGAGAGACCAAATGTGATCCTTACAGTCTTCCTTGGGGCCTGCCCAATAGCTTAGACTTTTCAGGCCAGCCAGTCACTCTTCTATATATTTGTAATGCAAAGCACCAAGAGATAGTATGAATGAGTTTGGCTGTGTTCCAATAAAACTTTATTAAAAAAAATAAAACCAAACAGGCAACAGACTTGAACTGCCTGCAGCCCCTAGTCCACATTATAATTTTCTCCTGATTCCAGTTGTTTATTTTTACAATTAAAATGTACTTCCCTTATAAGGAAAAGTATATTTTCAAAAAGAACAGTTGTGTAAAACATCGTACAATAAAACTGTTGTTCTCAGGTGCTGTCGAGTTCAACTCACAGCAACCCTACATACAACAGGCGAAACACTATTATCAGTGCTTCTCTGCCATTCATAGGGTTTTCAATGGTGGATTGATTTTTTGGGAGTGGGTTGCCAGGTCCTTCTCCCAAGCCTACAGCACCTGGTGTTCCCAGGCAGTTCCCATCCAAGTACTAACCAGGCCCAACCCTGCTTAGCTTCCAAGATCTGACGGGATTGGATGCCACAGTGGTACAGCTGCAGGCAGCAATAAAACAGGCAACCTTTTATATTGACTTAGGGCCTGAAAGTGTATAATGGAGTTCTATGGGTGTTAGTTTGATTTCTTAACCTCCACCCAGGTGTGAGAAACAAAGGAGATATAAAAGACAGCACCTTCTTTCAGCATAGTGCTGCATGCACATTCATTTGTTACCAAGCGTGAGCACACCACAGGGAGGGTAATAGGAGATTCAAGCAAGCTTTTGTCTCACTTAGTTTAGCACAGATTTGTTTTGAGTACTGAATATCAGGGATGGAGTAAGAGGCATGTGTTTTTCAAGAAAATCTGCTGTAGTTGTCATTTCCTTCCTGTTCTGCGGAAGTCCTCCTCCGGAGAAATTTGCATATTTCATACGAAGTCATTTCTTATCGATTTTTGTTGAGATTTTCAGAAATGGGGTCCCACAGCTAAAATCTTAGGTTTGCCCACACTGTAGTAAAAGGTCATGTGTGTGAACTTTTTTTTTTGTAGTACTGGGGTTGAACCCAGGGCCTTGCGCCTGCATGCTCTGCAAGTGCTGGACCACTGAGCTGCACCCTCAGCCCATTTTTTACTTTTTGAGACAGGGTCTTGCTAAATTGCGCAGACTGCCTCTGGTCTTGACCTTGTGATCCTCCTGCCTGTGCCTCCCGGGCTGCTTGGATGACAGGCATGTGCCACCTCACCTGGCTACACGTGTGAATTTTTATAATTGAAGCATTCTGCCCACGTGAGTGCGCATGCCCTCACTTTATCCCTCCTTCCCTCACAGCCCCAGTGAGGAGCAGGAGGATGCTTAATGTATTTGGCCATGCCTGTTAACACACACTACAGAGTTCATCCTCATTCCCTGGGGCTGGGGCTGAAGCTTCCAGCCTATGTGGACCTGCCCTCTGGGGGGGATTACATTTATTGTTTTTGCAACACAAATCCTGTAAAAAATCACAGGCAAAATTCTAGTGTGATATGAATTCCATGCGTCAGTCTATTTTGCTTTCTGTAATTTTATCTCATTACATAATGTTTTCAATACTTTTTTTGGTGTGTGGTACTGAGGGTTGAACCCAGAGCCTCTCTCTTGCATGCTTTGCAAGTGCTGGACCACTGAGCTGCACCTCAGGCCCATTTTTTTAACTTTTTGAGACAGTTACACAGACTGCCTCTGGTCTCGAACTTGTGATCCTCCTGTCTCCACCTCCCAAGGAGCTGGGATTACAGGCATGCGCCACCATGCCCAGCTAATACATTTTGTTTTTAATTCGAAAATAAACTTGCCTATGGTTGAAGGCATTTTTTGACGACTTGACCCTTCCTAGTGTTATGTGAAGTTGGGGACTGCAGCTTCTCTTGTTTCTCCATTGTTGAGAACAAAATAACATTAATTTCCTGTGAAGAGTAGATTTCACTTGATATTCTGTCTTGGTGGCAGTGGTAACACGGTATTGGTCTCATGAATTCCTACATGGTTGGGAACCACTGGTCAGGAAAGTGGGAAAAAACTGATTAAAACCCTCAGCAGAAGGTAGGTTACCTTGAATTCATAGGTAACCTCTGTATGTCCTCATAGAGGTGGAAAGAACCTTTGCAAAGCTGATGATCTGCTAGCTTTAGTAGAGTGGGGCTGGGTTGTTGTTGTTGTTGTTAGGTGCTGTTGAATCATGTCCAACTCATAGCAACCTTCCTGGGGTTTTCAATGGCTGATTGTTTCGGGATTGCCTTGGGAGTGGATTGCCACGTCCTTCTCCCATTTTTTGCGGTGCTGGGAATCGAACTTGGTACCTCAGAGATTGCAGAGCGGTGCTCTACCAACTGAGCTAAATCCTAGCCCAGAGTGGGTTGGGAGAGCATCCTAACAGGATAACTGTGTCTTGAAGTTGGTACATGGCAGTAACTGATGTGCCCCCTTCAGTACCTTAGCTAGCAGTGTGGTCTGAGATACAAACCAGGGAGCAGGGGTAGGGCTGCCACTCAGTGGTACAGAGCTTGCCTAACACTTGTGAGGCCCTGAGTTTCATCTCCAGCACTGAAAAATACAAACAAAAGAAACAGCCAACCAGTGAGCAGAGAGAGACACGTGACTCGTAGGACAAGGGAACTGACTGTAAGGCTACAGGAGGTGACCATTGGCGGTACTCAGGCAGAGCCAGGGTGAGGGAGGAGTCGATGAGCTTTCTGGAGCGTAGGCTATCCCCGTGGTGGGAATGTATACCCCAAGCTTTCATGGATGAGGTGTAGGTCTCAAGCGTGGCCCCGCTTGTTTGGATTCCACGTTCACTCAATGACTGGATAAAATCTGGTTTTCCATGTAACGGCCTCAGGGAAGAACATGAGCTATTCACGCTGATGAGTGTTTTGGTCTGGATGGTGAAGGTTCTACACCCACCCCTGCAGGCACAAATTGGCCTCACATCTGTGCCAGCACAGGCCTGGAGGTCTAGAGAGGCTTCCCAGTGTACAAATGATTTCATTGAGATCCCTTTCAATATCGCAGTGGTAGGTGTGGGTTTACGGGGACAGAGCGCTTTAACTCTAGCCTGGTTTTGCCTGGTGCCCATCTGGTATGATTGATTCCTCTGTGCTCTTAAAGGCCAGTTAATCTTGAATGACTGGGAATGCAAGATTGATAAAGTTTTAAAAAGCAAAAGATCCTAGCTAGGTGTTGCGGCACATACCTGTAATCCCAACGATTTGAGGCTGAGGCAGGAGGAGCTCAGATGTGAGACCAGAAGGAGCCCGGAGAATTTAGCAAGACCCTGTTTCAAATTTTTAAAGAAAGAAAGAAGCTGGAGGTGCGACACTCACCTCGCGTGTGACACAGCACGTACGCCACATGTGTGAGGCCCTGGGTTCAACCTCTAGTACTGCAGAGAATAAAAAATAAAAAGATAATAAATAAAGATTGTATGAAGAACGTGCTGTTTTCTCACTAGAAGGGGAGGTACTGAATGAGAAGAGATCACCCAGAAGCTGAATTGGTGTCTTTGTCCTTTCTTCCTTCCTCCTTTCCTTCCTTCCTTCCTTCCTTCCTTCCTTCCTTCCTTCTTTCTTTCCTTCCTTCCTTCCTTTTTTTATCTCTATCTCTGTCTCAGTCTCTCTTTCTTTTTGCAGTACCTGAGGTTGAACCCCGGGCCTCGGACATGCTAGTCATCTACCACTGAACCACACCCTCAGCCCCCTTTTATTCCTTTTTATTGTTTATTTTGAGACAGGGCCATGCTAAGTTGCTCAGGTTGCCTCTGGCCTTGAACTTGTGATCCTCCTGCCTCAGCCTTCTGAGTTGCTTGAATTACAGATGCGCACCACGGTGCCTGGTAGCTTTATTTTAATAAGTACCATCTTAAGATTGGTTTGGAAGAACTGTCTGAACTTGAATGTTGACTCTTCTGGCTCTTGGATGTCAGTCCTGCTATTGAGAGGATTTCAAGACATAGTAATCCTGTTAGGATGCTCTCCCAGCCCCACTCTGGGCTAGGATTTAGCTCAGTTGGTAGAGCATCGCTCTGCAGTCTCTGAGGTCCTGAGTTTGATTCCCAGCACCACCAAAAATGGGAGAAGGATGTGGAAATCCACTTCCAAGGCAATCCCAAAACAATCAGCCATTGAAAACCCTGTGAAGGTCACTATGAGTCGGACACGACTCGACGGCACCTAACAACAATAACATACATAAATCTGCTGGGATAGTGGCTAGATGCATGGAGAAAAACAGTGGCTTGATGGGAGCTGGGGGGGATCTGGTGGGTGGCATTTGATGGTGAGTGCTGCTGGAATTCGTGAACATACACTCAGTATTTTCAGTCATTTCTTTCCTCTGCTCTTGTGTTGGACCTCAGATGACCTTAGATCCTTCGTAATTCATTCCCTGAAAATCCCAGGGCAGAGGCTGTCTACTCTCTGGGGACACCTGTCCACTACTCTGTGTCCCATGCTCTAGAGTGGATGTCAGATAAACCTGTTTTTGAAATATTTATGGGTCATGGGAAGAAAAAGACAGATCGATACACATTTTCTCAAAACCTATTGTGGAGCTGTCATGCCTGACTGCTTCACCAAGATTTACCCGGGAAGCTTCAACATAAATTTGGGCTCTGTGTTTTGTGAAATCCATTTTTTTTTTTTGCCTTCTGCATTGAAGACTAATATTTACCCTCCTTCCATGTTAATATCAGGCTCTCTTCAATTTCTGTATTAGCTGGAAAATATGTTTAGAGTATTTTTATAGTCCATTTGATTCTTGAATGTGTTATCCTCACCACTTGCCTTTACTAATAGGACTTGGGATCCAATATTTATCTAATAAGAGTCCTTTCTTTCTTTCTCTGTGATTTCAGGTTTGGAAAGAAATCCCGGCCTGCCATGTACGACGTGACCCCCATTGCCTATGAGGATTATAGTCCCGATGACAAGCCCTTGGTGACACTGATTAAAACGAAAGATTTGTAACCTTTTTTTTTGGATTATTTTTCAAAAAGATGCGATATTACGATCACTGAAATATTTTTAAGAAAACTAAAAAGCTTAAGAAATTCAACATGTTAGCTGCTCAAGAGTTTTCAGTAGAATATTGGAGAACTAATTTTCTGCAGCTTTTAGTTGGAAAAACATATTTTAAAAACAGAATTTGCGAAACCCATAGACTACATCTTAATGTCCTTTCAGCTCTCTGCACCGTAGGCTTCTACTAGAGTCTGTTCTTGTCCTGGTAGACCCCACCACACAACCCAGATTCGCTTCTGTGGTTGTTACAGAATAAGTCTAATCAAGGAGAAATTTCTTTTCGATGTGTGAGTGCCGGCTTTCTGAGTAGAGTTAGGAAAACATGTAAAGTAGAGTGTGATGCATAACACAGTATATCTGTTCCCTAAAAGAAGCTTGAGATGTTTGTTCCGTGACAGAGAAACGCGTTACATTTATTATTCCTAACCCAGATGAAATTAGCCTTTGCCTTATTCTGTGCATGGGTAAGTAACTTCTTTCTGCACTGTGTCGCTGAACTCTGCAGAAACATTCTTCTGAGTTTGTTTTTTGTTATTTTCGTAAACAGTTGTTGAACTTGGTCTTGAAAGCATACATAAGGAAAAGGCCTAGCGAGGTGAATTTTGATCGATTTCAATCTGTGTTTTTCTTTTAAGAGTCAAGGTTTTTATATTGTGAATTAGATTTACGTTTGAGTTGTTTGTTGCTGAGAGGTAGTAAATGTAAGAGAGAACTGGATCCTCCAGTAGTGCTTCCCATAGTGCATCTTTATTTATATCCAAGACGTTTTTGTGCCTGTATTTGATTGATATGTGCTTCTTCTGGTTCTTGCTAATTTCAAAGAGTATTGAATAAATGTTAGCAAGTCAAGGATGTACTTGTCTCTTTCATTCTCCTAAAATTACATAAGACATTTCAGATTTTATATTGGATGTCAAACAATCCCACTGTTACGATGTTTTAAATCATCGGTGGAACACAGCTGCTATAGCTTAGATATAGTTTGAATATGTCCATCAAGTTTCACATGCTGGAGGCTTGGTCCCAATACAGCGTTGTGGGTGGTGGGACCTTTAAGAGGTGGGGTCTAGTGAGAGGTCCATAGGATATTGGGGAGGTGTCCTTGGAAGAAACTAAGGTAGTCCTCATGAGAGCGTGTTGTTACGTGGAGTCTCTCTGTGTCTTCCTTTTTGACACTATGATCTCTTCCTTCCACATGCCCTCCCACTGTGGTGACACCATCATCATTATGCCCTGACCAGAGGCCATCTTTGGACTTTGGATCTCTAGAACTATAAGCTAAAGAAGCCTCTTTTCTTTATAAAGTAGCCTACATCAGGTATTTTGTTACAGTTTTGCAAAATGAAGTAATACCATACCTTTGTGGCTACCAGAGGTATTCTCTGCATCTCTGGGAGCCTTCTTTACTTCCTGATGGTCAGTGCCACTTAGCAACATGCAGGATGAGGAAAAAACAATAAGAATTATTATCTAAAGAGTACATCTGAATTTGCCAGCGAAATGCAGAACATGTCAGCGTTGAGGTACCTGAAGTCCAGAGATGCTTCTAGACATGATGTGCAAGCAAGTCTGGCCTCAAGAAATACCTTCCTTGCTACTCTCCTTGGAGGTCAAATGAAATTATCTTAGCAAAAAACTAAGGCAATTGGTCTTTAGGAACCTGCAGGCAGTTGAGAGCTACCCTGCATTCAATTTCACTTTGTCTCAAAATGCTGCACTGAAGTCCCTGAGTCATCCTGAAAAATGCGTTTTTAACTTTACATGGAAACATTTGGAAAGGCCAGGAGGCATCCTGCAATCAGGTGCAAAGGAGGGTTTTAAGCCAAAAGAATCACGTCAGGAGCTTTTCTTTCCCCCTCTACCCTCAGAACATCTGTTGCTAATCTCACAAAGGACATGGCAGGACACCCACACTCTGATTATTAAACCACACGATGCAACATGCTAATATTTTCAGTTTAAGTGTTTGGAAGTAAAGTAAGTACAACACATTCACTGTTAGTTAAGCAGCCATGGGGACACGCAGCAGAAAATGTCATTCGGACCTTGTTTATTCCAATTTGACTGTAAAAACCCCTGTGGATGGTGTGGCTCACAGTCACCCAATGGACAACAAGAAGAGGTCCTCCTGGCAATGCAAGCCTGGCTGGAACTCCATTTCCCGTGGGCTCCCTGCCTGCCCAGGGCAATGCCATTATACTGCTGCATCTCCCTTTTTTTGCAACAGTTTTTCCCAGTGCAATGTGTCTTTTGATTTCTTGACTGCTGCTTCTGTGGGTGTTGATTGTAGAACCAAGCGAAGCAAAATCCTGGACAACCTCAATCTTTTCTCCACTTATCAAGAAGTTGCATAAGACCCATGTGAAAAGATTTTTGTTTTGTTGATGCTGAGGTGCAATCAGTGCTGGGAGCTGTGTTCTTTGATCTTCATCATTAAATGCTTCAAATCTTCAGTTTCAGCAAGTAGAGTTGTGTCATCTGCACAACACAGGTTTTTAATGAGTCTTCCTCCAATCCTGATGCCACATTCTTCTTCATAAAGTCCAGCTTCTCAGATTATTTGTTCATCATAGGGATTGAAAACATACAGTGAAAGGATACAGTTCTGACACTTACCTTTCTTGATTTTAAACCAGGCAGTGTTTCCTTGTCCTGTTCGAAAAACTGCCTCCTATTCCATGCATGGATTCCCCATGAGTACAATTGTTATGTTATTCCCATTCTTCACAATGTCCATAATTTATTGTGATCTACACAGTCAAATGCCTTTGCATAGTCAATAAAACATAGACATCTTTCTGAGATTCTCTGCTTTCAGCTAATATCTATCTGACATCAGTAATGATGTCCCTGCTTCCATTCCCTCTTCTGAATCCAGTTTGATTTTCAGGCAGGTTTTTGTTAATATACTATTGCAGTCACTTTTGAATGGTCTTTAGCAAAGTTTTACTTGCATGTGATATTAAGGATATCATTCGATAACTTTCACATTTGGTTGGATCCTCTTTCTTGGGAATAGGCACAAATATGGATCTCTTCCAGTCTGTTGGCCGAGTATCTATTTTCCAAATCTCTTGACATAAACAAGTTATCACCTCCAGTGTTGAATCTTTTCTTGAAACATCTCTATTGGTATTCCATCAATTCCTGGAGCCTTGTGTTTCACCAATTCCTTCAAAGCAGTTTCCACTTCATCTTTCAGTACCACTGGTTTCTGATCATATACAACCTCTTGAAATGGTTGGTCATCCACCAATTCTTCTTGATATAATGACTCTGTATACTCCTTCTATCTTCTTTTAATGTTTTTCTACATTGTTTAATATTTTCCCTGTAGAATCCTTCACTATTCCCACTCAAGGCTTGATTTTTCTTCAGTTCCTTAAACTAGAGAAAAATAGTATTCTCTTTTAGTTTCCTATCTCCAGCTTTTTTTTTTTTTTTTTTTTTTTTTGTGGTACTGGGGGTTGAACCTGGTACCTCGTGCTTTTGCATGCTCTGCAAGGGCTGGACCACTGAGCTGCACCCCCAGCCCTTTTTTTTTTCTTTTTACTTTTTGAGACAGGGTCTCACTCAGTTATGCGGATTGCCTCTGGTCTCCAACTTGCGATCCTCCTGCCTCCACCTCCCAAGCTGCTGGGATTATAGGTGTGCACCGCTGTGCCTGGCTTTCTCCAGCTCTTTGCACATGTCATTATAATATTTGGTTTTGTCTTCTCAAGCTGCCCCTTGAAATCTTCTGTTTAATTCTTTAACTTGGTCATGTCTTCCTTTTACTCTAGCTGCTTGTCATTGAAGAGCAAGTTTTAGAGTCTCTTTTGACATGTGACTTGTTCTTTTCTTTTTTCCTTATCTTTTAAATAACCTTTTGTTTCCCTCATGAATGATGTCTTTGATGTCACGCCACAACTTGTCTGGTCTTCTATCATTAGTGGCTAACGCATCAAACCTGTTCTTGAGGTAATCTCTGAACTCAAGTGCATTGGGAAAAGCTGTTGCAAAAGACCTCTTTAAAGTTTTGAAAAGTAAAGATGTCACATTGAAAACTAAGTTATCCCTGACTCATATGATGGTATTTTCAGTTGCATCACACTGCTGTGACAGGTGGACATTGAATAAGGGAGACAGAAGAAGAACTGATACTTTTGAATTATGGGCCTGGAGACAAATATTGAATATATCATGGACTGCCAAAAGAACCAACAGATCTGTCCTTAGAAGTGCAAATTAATGGAGCCTACAAATTGAGATTTGGGGCAGAGCCTTCTGACCGTCTGAGAGCAGACACTGAACTCATTTAAAAACGTGTGCTGATTCATTTGGACACTCGAGGATGATAATTCCTCTCACTGAGCACTTGCTGTCTGTCCGACAGAGGATGAGCAGCCAGAGCCACACAGAAGGATCCTGGCACCAGAGCTGGTAGCTTGTTTTGATCCAGACCTGATCTAATAAGCAGATAAATATAGAATCACACCTCAAAGAGCACGGCAAAGGGGAGGCAAACTGGGGCAGTTTATTTGTAGGAGTCATTAGACCCTTGCTTTAGTCATTCACTTGATTCACATTGGCTTTGGGCAACTACCTGTCTGGGCCTCAGCTTCGTTATTTGGAAAATTGGGCTCCTTGAGGTCATCGTGAGAATTAAACAGCAGGACGCAGGCAAGTCACACAGCCCACCTCCAGTGCACATTAGGTGTTCAGCCCATGCTCGCTGTTATTATGGAAGCCTTCGTTCCTATTTTAGATGCGGATATCATTACAAAGTAGGTTAATACGCCCTCCTGCTTCGATGGTAAGAGGTCGGTGGTTAGTCCTTCATGAATGTGTTTTTAGCCCTCCTACAGCCTGGAACTCCTCCAAATGGGCTCCAAATGGGGGCCCCTTAGCACCATGTGTGAAATCAACATCTGTCAGCAAGAGCAAACTACCTCTCAGGACCTAAGGGGATTGTTGTGAGCTCACAGTGTACTGGAATAAAATTGTTGTTGTTGTTAGGTGCCATCAAGTCGTGTCCGACTCATAGCGACCCTTGTAGGGGTTTCAATGGCTGACTGTTTCGGGGTTGCCTTGGGAGTGGATTGCCATGCCCTTCTCCCATTTTTTGTGGTGCTGGGAATCGACCTCAGGACCTCAGAGACTGTAGAGCAGCACTCTTACCAACTGAGCTAAATCCCAGTCCTGGAATAAAGTTAACCTTGTTCTAATATATGTGGGCTTTTGCAAAATGAGGCAGCTGTGGGTAAGGACTGAGATCGCTGTCACCTGAAGATGGGGCAGCGGCATCTGAGAGGCCACTGGGGAGTTTTGCCCAAGCTCTTCCTTTTTGCAAGGAAGTGGCACACCCAGGTAAGTTACTTCCAAGGGGGCTTAACGTTATATACCAAAGTCTCCGCTCACCACCATGAGGCTTGGACTTTTTTCCTCATAGCACCAGCTGTGACTCTGCCAATTAGTGATTCAACACAAGTGGCTTCTGTTTCATTTCATGAGGAGACATGTTGTTGTTAGGTGCCACAGAGTCGGTGTTCAACTTACAGTGACCCTACATACAACAGGTGAAACAATATTGTCAGTGCTTCTCTGCTGTTCATAGGGTTTTCAGTGGTGAATTGATTCTGGGGAGTGGGTTGCCAGGTCCGTCTCCCAAACCTACAGCACCTGGTGTTCCCAGGCAGTCTCCCATCCAAGGACTAACCAGGCCTGACCCTGCTTAGCTTCTTGAGGTCTGACAGATCGGACGCCATAGGGGTACACTGTAGGCAAAGATATATGTATATACATATAATTTGAACTACTTGGTGTGGCTATCATTTTCCATAAGAACTGGGGGTTGTCTAGAAGTCTGATTTTATCCTTTTCCTAAATGATATTGTAAGTCAAGATTTTAAAAACCTTTTATCCTGTGCAGTGGGACATGCCTATAATCCTAGTGACTAGGAAGACAGAGCCAGGAGCAATACCCGTTCGAGGCCAGAGGCAGCCTGCACAACTCAGCAAGACCTATCTCCATATAACAACATGGGCTTGGGGTACAGCTCAGTAGCAGAGCACTTACCAAGCTTGTGCAAGGCTCTGGGTTTAACCCCCAAGTTTATCAACCAAAACACACCATTCTAAACCAAACCAAAATAAGGAATCTTTTAGGTATAAATACATTGAAATCACAATTTTTACTGGTAAAGGACTTTACAGTTTACTTATAGGGACAAAGATGAAAACTATAGGAAAGAAAAATATATGGTAAATAATTATGAAATGTAAACCACTTACAGTCACCATGCAGACACCAGTGGCTGCCTCCATCCTCCCTGGCAGCCCTTTCTCTGCTCCTCTCCCAATGCTGTTCTCCAGAGAGCTGGATATGCTGGGCATTGCCTGTCACTTTTCTCAGCTTCCTTAGCTTTTAGAGGTGAGAGTGTGGCTCAGTGCTGGCCCATGGGACCTTTGAGGAAATCTCCTAGGACTTCCTAAAAGTACCTTAAGAGGGCTATGGAGTCCATGTTTCCCAGCAGGGGACGGAGGAGAATCCTTGTGTTACAACAAAAGTGCATTGGCTTTGGTGTGCCGCATAACAAAGTTTGATCCCCCCTGATGTGATTGGATTTACTCCTTAACCCTAGGTGTTTTCCTTTTGTTTCCAAAATTGAGGAAAGTGAATAGAAGTGACTAACTTGGGAGTGTTAGGTATCTGAGACCCTCATTGTGTTTTTAATGGCAGATTGCTTTGGGAGTGAATTGCCACATCCTTCTCCCATTTATGTGGAGCTAGAGATCAAACCCAGGTCCTCAGAGAGTGTGGAGCAGCACTCTACCAACTGAGCTAAACCCCAGCCCTTAACTTGGTGGTGGTGGTGGTGTTTGGTGCCATCAAGTCAGTGTCTGACTCACAGCGACCTTAGGTACAACAGTCAAAACACTACTGTCAGTGCTTCTCTGCTATTCATAGGGTTTTCAATGGCTGATTGCTTTTTGGGAGTGGATTGCTGGGTCTTTCTCCCTAACTTGGTATAGGGGTTAGTAACCTATGGCCCACAGACCAAATATGGTCCAGAGTTTGCTTTTGTACAGCTTTTAAGCTAAGAGGTGTGTGTGTGTTGGGGGTGTGGTGTGGTGTAGTGTGGTGTGGTGTGTATTTGTGTGTGAATGTGTGTGTTGGCTTTTAATAAACTTTTAAGACAAATCTTGATTTTTAGAAAAGTTGTGAGGCTCTTTCCATATACTCCACACCTGGTTTCCTGTGTTAATGTCTTACACTAATATAGCTTATTGTCAAAATTAATGACTGAGGTCATTAAACATGACTAAAGTCCATGATTAAGCTAGATTTCCTTATTTTTTACCTAATGTCCTTCCTTTGGTTGTTCCAAGACTGCATCCAGGATACCACATCGCATTAGTCATCACGTCTTCTGAGGCAACTCTCTCCTGTGACGATCTCCGAGACTTTCCGTGGGTTTGATGACCTGGAGAGTTTTGGGAACTATTGACCAACTATTTTTACACTTCTCGCTATCGATTTCTTAATGCTTTACTCATGATCCCATTGGGATTATAGGTTTGTGAGAGGAAGACCAACCAGATAAAAAGCTATTTTTCACCACATTGTATCAAGGGTCCATGCTGTCCATTGTTTATCTTGATTACCTACTGACCATAGTCTACCTTGATTACCTGTCAGCCTGCTCCACCAAAAATTTCTCTGTTTCTCCCTCTCCCGGTATTGCTCTCTTTGGATGGAAGTCACTAAGTGCTGGCCACACGTAAGGGATGGGGAGTTATGCTCCTCCTTATTAAGGGAGTTGTTGTTGTTGTTGTTAGGTGCCGTCGAGTCGGTATCAGACTCATAGCGACCCTCTGTACAACAGGGGAAATACTATTGTCAGTGCTTCTCTGCTGTTCATAGGGTTTTCTATGGCAGATTGATTTTTGGGAGGGGGTTGCCAGGTCCTTCTCCCAAGCCTACAGCTTCTGGTGTTCCCAGGTGGTCTCCCATCCAGGTACTAACCAGGCCCGACCCTGCTTAGCTTCCGAGATCTGATGGGATCTGATGCCACAGGGCTATGGCTGCAGGCAATTATTAAGGAAGGGTATCTACATAAGTTATTTGTAATTCTACAAGGGAGATTGTTCTTCATTTGCTTAATAATATTAACTTAATTTTAACCTTTAGCCTAGAAAATTATGGGTTTCCTTATGACATTTTCATATATGTATATCATTTTATTTTGCACTTATTCACCTCCTTATTACCCTTTCTTGTCCCCTCTCCTACCTCCTGGGTATTTATTTCATATTTTGGAGTATAATCCAATTCTCTCAAAAATTTCCATCTTTGGCCATTAACAGCTCTTCTTCTCACCCTCCCTTTTTTTTTTTTTTTTTTTTAGTAGAGAGTATGTTGTTGTTAAGTGCCATAGAGTCAGATCTGACTCATAGTGACCCTATGTACAACAGAACAAAACACACCCAACACTGCCAAGCATACAATCCTTTTATGCTTGAGCCTATTACTGCAGCTAACTATATTTCTTCTCATTTTGAGTCGTGTCATATCAGCAAAAGGAAGTCCTGGGGACTTTACTCCATGCCTTTCATTAAGGTCGACTATACTTTGAGGGCCTGCAGCTGTCGCACTGTGGCATCTGATCCCCTCAGATCTAGGAAGCTAAGCAGGTCAGTACCCCACAGGTTAGTACTTGGATGGGAGACCACCTGGAACACCAGGTTCTGTAGGTTTGAGAGAGAGATTTGGCAACCCACTCCCAAAAATCAATCCACCATTGAAAACCCTATAAAAAGCAGAGAAACACCAACAATAGTGTTTTGCCTGTTGTACATAGGGTTGCTATGAGTCGGACACCGACTGGACGGTACCCAACGACAACAACATATTTGAGGAGGCAATTCTTTCATAGTCATCTTGTGAATGCCTTCCAGCTTAGGGGGCTCATTTTCTGGCCCTATCTTTGACAGTGCTTCTTTGCTAGTCACAGGGGTTTTCAGTGGCTAATTGTTTCGGGAGTGGGTTTCGAGGTCTTTCTCCCTAGTCTGGAAGCTCAGCTGAAATCTGTCCACCGTGGGCGGCCCCGCTGGTATCTGAAATACCGGTGGCGTAGCTTTCAGCGTCGCAGCAACACACCAGCCCCCACAGCACAGCAAGCTGGCCGGCACGTGGGGAGTAGAATATAGACAAGGTTTATTAAAGAGAGTACACCTGTAAGGAGTAATTACAATGAAAACCGAGTCACCTGGGGATGCTTAGATAAACCTGGAAGGAAACTTGGAAACACCTGGGTTCCCCGGGTTGATCAGCAGAAGGCTATTTCTGTTCTCCATGGGAAGGTAAAGAAGCCAGAGGGAGAAGGAGAGCTAAGCAGGCTTTCAGCAGGAAGAGTGTCTGGGATAGACAGAGAAGGTGGTGGACGTGGGAGAAGGGGAGCTGTGCACGTGGTTGATCGAGGGAGAAGAGAAGAGCAGCGGGTGAGGAGCAGAGAGAAAGGAAGAAGAAAGGGAGAGAGAAGAGAGGAAGAGCTGTTGGCAGTTCTTCCATTGGCTGCTGCATCCCTTGGCACGTCCTCATCGTTGGGTAAGTGTGTAGGTTAAGAACTCTTTTACTTTGTGGCACTGCCAGATGCTCAGGATGCATCTTTCACATTTCTGCCTGAGCTTTGTTGTTGTTGTTGTTAGGTGCCCTCCAGTCAGTGTCCTACTCATAGGAACCCTACATACAACAGACGAAACGCTATTGTCATGCTTTTCTGCTATCCATAGGGTTTTCAATTGGCTGATTGTTTTGTTGTTGTTGTTGTTGTTTTGCGGTACTGGGGGTTGAACCCAGGGCCTTGCACCTGCATGCTTTGCAAGTGCTGGACCACTGAGCTGTGCCCCTAGCCCATTTTTTTACTTTTTCGGACAGCGTCTCTCGCCAGGTTACGCAGACCGCCTCTGGTCTCGAACTTGCGATCCTCCTGTCTCTGCCTCCTGAGCCACTGGGATTACAGGCATCTGGCCACCAGGCCCAGTGGCTGATTGTTTTTTGAGAGCGGGTTGCCAGGTCTGTCTCGCAAGCCTACAGCACCTGGTGTTCCCAGGCAGTCTCCCATGCAAGTACTAACCAGGCCCGATCCTGCTTTGCTTCAGAGGTCTGACAGAATGGGACACCATAGTGCTATGGCTGCAGGCAGCTGAGCTTTAGAATCATCCATCTCTCTGAGGAGTCCTGGTTCCTTTATGGATGAACATTTGAAACTGACTTGACAACAGCAAACACTAACTTTGAACCCAGTTGTTGTTGTTGTTAGGTGCCGTCGAGTTGGTATCCAACTCATAGCGACCCTCATAGGGTTTTCAATGGCTGACTGTTTCAGGATTGCCTTGGGAGTGGATTGCCAGGTCCTTCTCCCATTTTTGTGGTGCTGGGAATTGAACTCGGGACCTCAGAGACTGCAGCGCAGTGCTCTACCAACTGAGCTAAATCTCAGCCCTTGAACCCAGTTAGGCAAAAATATTTCCTACACTCTACAGAATTTTATTCTTTTTCTTAGTAAACATATCAGAAAAAATGGCATCATTATTATTTTGATCTCCTCTGATGAATTTTCGGTGGGACTTTGTTTCCTCTCTTGTTATGCAAGTATCTATATAATATGCTCGAGTTTGTGCCTTGGATAGCAAAGTCTGAAATGTTTAATAACTGGCCCTTTGCAAAATGGGCTGACCCCCTGTGCTGCAGACTGTTGCTCTGAGGCAGAGAAGAGCTGGTCCAGGGCTGGTGTATTGCAGGCTCCTGGTGGTCTGGGTGCCTTTCTGTGCCCTCACCTGGGGTCATGGGTTCCTTCAAAGACATCATTCTCTCTTGCTCAGCTTCATCCTCCTGGCTCCCGGCATGCTCTCTGGCCTCCAGCTCACCTTGACTGGTTGACTAGCACAGTGCCAGCTAGGTTAAAGGAGGGACAGACAGAAGATGGTAGCTGGGAGGACAATGAAGCTACCAGCACCTTAAGAACATGAGATCAGAGCCTACACTACCGTGGTACCAGTGGGAATGTGCTAAGGCGTTTTACACTTGTAGAGATTTACTCTGCAAATCTCTACAAGATTTTTGCCCTTTGCATCTGTTAGCCGGGGCTGCATATGTGAGGTAAATGAAATACATTATTTTTCAATTGCTTTGATTAATTATGTTCCCTTCCAGAACACAGTACTTGGGGGAAGGGATTTTGTAGACCCTAGTGAGAGCTTTGGGAGAAGAACCTGGCAACCCTGTCCCAAAAATCAATCTGCCATTGAAAACCCTATGAACAGCAGAGAAGCACTGACAATAGTGTTTCACCTGTTGTATGTAGGGTCACTATGAGTTGGATACCTACTCAACGGTACCTAACAACAACAACAACAACAACAACTGAGAGCTTTAGGGGAAGGTCAGAGACTCTGCTTCCTCTCTTGTTCTCTTGCTCTCACCTCCCTCTCCAGAACCATGAGAAGATCCAGTCTGTTTTGTTTTGTTTCATTTTGTTTGGTTTTGTTACAGAGCAATCACTCTCCCCCTTGGGGTACCTTTTATTTCAAAGGCACACCAGGTGCATTTCTAACTAAATATTGGTCTCTTCTGGAAAGGCCTTTCCAAGGAAAGCACCCAAGAAAATTACATTCTCCACAGGTCATTTCGTTTAATGTGGGTGCGATGAGGCCTCTGATTGCAGGTGACAGCAAACAGAACATGCACAATGACTTCAACTATAAGGAGATCTTGCACCTGGAGGTCCAGGCCAACGCGAGCTTCAGGATCAGCTTGATCCAGAAGATCTCACTCCATTTCTCTGCAGTTTCTTTGTTGCTGCTGTCCTCTGAGTGATGGCTTCGTGGTCAGGCTGCTTCCATTATGGGCAGGAGGACTATGATAACATCAGCCTTTATGTGACTCATCTATACATGTGTAGCCACTTGTACCATATGTCCTCCAGTTTCTCTTGCATTTTTTAAGCCATCGTTGGTATATTGGACATAGTATTGAGTTATTTCTTCAGCTGTTTGTTTTCTGATTTTCTTGCTAGGGCTTAAGCTCCAGGTCTGGTCACTTCTGTATCACTGATGCGTAGAACAGTGCTGGGCACATGTTGCTAGGAGTCTGTTGTACATATGGTTGCTAGGACCCTTCTCGACTCCTAGCAACCATATGTACAACAGAATGAAACACTCCCCGACACTGTGCCCTGCCCAGCACTATGTCAGTGCTACTCTGCTGTTCATAGGGTTTTCCGTGGCTGATTATTTTGGGATTATTTGGGAGTGGATTGCTACATCCTTCTGGACAAAAGGGAAGTGCAATTGAGAGGGAGGGGAGCATGAGCTCAGGAGGCCAGTAACGAAGTGCCCCCCCCCCCCCCCAAGTAGGGAAAGCAGAGAGCGGAGTGGGAGGAGGAGGAGTAAGTCGGGGATTCTCAGCTTAGGTCCATCTCTGACAAGCTGACAGAAACCTGCCAGTCTTTCTGGGACTGTGCTGTGCCGCTTTTAATACTGAGAAGTTGGACTATAGTTACGGCTCAGCTTTTACGCTGGATCTGATCCATAGGTGTGTTTTTTTTCCTATATCATGTGTGTAAACCAAAATATGGACATAATTAGGATTTCTCTCTCTTTTCTTTCCTCTCTTCTTTCCTTTTTCCTTCCTTCCTTTTTCCTTCCTTCCTTTTCCTTCCTTCCTTCCCTCCTTCCCTCCCCCTCCTCTGCCTCCTTGTCCCTTCTTCCTTCCCCCCTCCTCCACCTTCTTCTTTCACCCCCCTCACACACGCACACACACACACACACACTCACACAAGTTAATTTTCTGACTTATTCTGAAAATTCACACTGTCCATATTACCACATGGCCGCAAGCGGCTGAAATGGAAATGAAGTTTCCCCTTTTAGATAGTTGGGCACAATCCTCCCCACTCCCTATTGTTCACCACCACTAAGAAGGAATGTTTGTTTCCACCTGAACTCTTGTTTGCCCAGCTAGCGTTGTCTGGTTCTGTTTGAATGACTTTTTGTGAGTCAGTATTTCCTGTAGCCATCAGAACAGGTCACCGTGCATTGTGCTGGGTGGGCGGGTGTCAAGAAAACTTAACAGGAGCAGAGTTTATTGTGGAAGTGGAGAGTACTCATATGTGTTTAAGGTACAAAAGTGCCCAAGGAATCGACTGCCTTGCATTGCCTTCCTGGCCCCTGTGGAGGTATTGGAGTTTGAGACCTCAGGAGTAAACCAGTGATCTTCAAAGTTATTTTTAACAACAGGATATTGTCTTTTTATGAAATATTATGTAGAAATGTGGTATATAAAACAGATTAAGGCAATCCTGAAAAAACAGCCATTGAAAACCCTATGAGGGTCGCTATGAGTCGGATACCGACTCGACGGCCCCTAACAACAACCTAACAAAATGAGCAGGATTTTTTTTTTTTTTTTTTTTTTTGCACTACTGGGGGTTGAACCCAGCGCCTCATGCCTACATGCTTTGCAAGTGCTGGACCACTGAGCTGCACCCCCACCCCGTTTTTTTTTTTTACTTTTGAGACAGGGTCTCACTAACTTCTGCAGACTGCCTCTGGTCTCAAACTTGTGATCCTCCTGCCACTGCCTCCCGAGCCGCTAGGATTACAGCTGTGTGCGCCACCATGCCCAACTCCATGAACAGGATTTTCAATTGAACTTAGTTCAGGGGCCTTGGTGCTCAGTCCCTTTGACCCTCCTGCCTGCAACCCCAGACCCAGTAGTCTCTGAGGTGATGCCAAGAGCCACAGAGCCTGCAGAGGACAGTGTGGAAAACACTGGGCCAGCTAACCCACCACCAAAGCTCTCATCTCCCCATCCTTCAGTCTGTGCATCTGTCCAGCAAATGTTAATGGGGCCCTCAGCTTGTGTGAGGCCAGTGCTGGCCCAAACTGAACCAGCTGGGATTATCAGCCGAGTTATTATCAGTGATGTCAGAGGTTCGAATTAATAGAACAGATAATAGAAACCTGTCATTGCGGCAGGTCCTAATAACAGGAGCTCCTGGCAGGGGAGAACCAGGTAGATTCTGTAGAAGCCAGTGATGTCACCCAGGTATATGACATATAGGTTAGGACCTGAAGAATGGGTAGGATTACCCAGAGGGAAGGGGAGGAGAAGATATATGAAGTTTTTGGGGGTGAGAATGGGCATATCTGAGGACCTGGAAAAAGTGGAATGAGGCTGCAGCATCAACATGCAAGGTTGTTGTTGTTAGGTACAGTCAAGTCAGTGTCTGACTCATAGTAATTCTATGTACAACAAGCGAAACACTATTGTCAGTGCTTCTGTGCTGTTCATAGGGTTTTCAATGGTGGATTGTTTTTTGGGAGTGGGTTGCCAGCTCCTTCTCCCAAGCATACAGCAAATGTCTGGGGATAGAAATAATCTATGTTGGGACATGAGAGATAATAACAAGAAAAAAAGCATTTGCTAAGCACCATTTGACTGTGGTCGTGTACATTGATAATCCACTTGTGGAAGAGGATGAAACAGGAGAATCGCAAGTTCAAGGACAGCGTGGGCTATACCTTTGGGCTGGGGTTTGGCTCAGTTGGTAGAGTGCTTGCTCTGCTTGCTATGAGGCCCTGAGTTCAATCTCCAGCACCACAAAAATGGGAGAAGGACATGCTAGTCCACTAGCGACAGTCCCCAAACAATCATCCATGGAAAACCCTATGAATAGCAGAGCTGACATAATACCCGGCATGGCACAGTGTCAGGAGTGTCTCATTCTGTGTTACATAGGGTCACTATGAATCGAATCTGACTCAGTGACACCTAACAACATCTGACAATAGACCTAAGATCTGTGCGTTATACATACATTTTAAAACTTTGATAAATCTTAAAAATAAGACAACCAAAAAAATTGCAAGAGATTTGGTAGATTAAAGATGGAAAGGTGGGCTGGGGCCAGAGGACTTTCACAAGGGGGGTGGGGCAGGAAGGACACACATGTGGCATGTGGACAGGAGGGGGGACCATGCTGGGAGGCTCTGGGCAGAAATGAGGTACAGTTAGTGCGGCACAAACCTCAGTTTCTGCATTGAATCCGCAGTTCCTTGACTTTGTAATGTAGGTTTTGTTGGGATGAATTTCCACGCTATTCATTTAAAATTTTCTAATCTGCCAATTAAAACTTCACCCACAAACTCAGTTCCTGGCTGTTGTGTGGCAGGAGGGGCCGACAGACAATCGGTTGTTGTCATTTTTCTGCCAGCTTCTTTGGAACCTCCAAAGTGCTAAAGAGAATGTTCACAAAATTGAAATCCTTTTATTATTAAGCAAGTCGATGTGGAAAATACTCCAGGTGCAAGTTATCTTTTAATAAGGTGATTTCCTGCTTTCCCAGCCCAAATAGCAGCTTCACAATTTGAAATTCAAATATTGTGGTCCCCTTCTATTGAAGCCAAACAACCCTTGCGGTCTTTTGGGGCTGACTCCCCTGGGAATTTCAATTGAACTTGTGATGGCAGGATCTTAAGTGAGGCGTTGGTAAATCCCTTGATTTAAAGAGCATAAGTATACAAACTAGTCCTTAGGTTGAGCTGAATTTTTGACAGATTACTTCCAAAACACATGTACTTGTGTGCACAAGTGCATGCAAAGGTACACACACATACACACACACACGTACAGAGTGTTACAGGGAGAGAGAAAGAGCAATCAGCAGCAGAGAGATGTAAGAAGAAGCAGAATTTTAAAACCAATGGATCGAGTGGGGTTTTTTCAAGTGCTGTTCTTTTCTTTTCTTTTTCTTTTTTTTTTTTTCAGTACTAGAGGTTGAACCCAGGGCCTTGCGCTTGCATGCTCTGCAAGTGCTGGACCACTGAGCTGCACCCTCAGCCCATGTTTTTACTTTTTGAGACAGGGTCTCGCTAAGTTACACAGACTGCCTCTGGTCTTGAACTTGCGATCCTCCTGCCTCCGCCTTCAAAGCCAAGTGCTGTTCTGTTGACGTTTTGGACTGGAAAGTTCTCTGTTACGGGGCTGTCCTGTTCATTGTAGGACGTTTCTCGGCACTGCTGGCCTCTGCTCACTAGATATCAGTAGTACCTCCCAGTTATGATAACGAAAAATGTCTCCAGATAGTGTCAAATGTCCCCCAGGGGGCAAAGTCACCCCTGGCAGAGAACTACTGAGGCACACAGCTGTCCTTCCTACTGAGCCTTTTCTTGCTGTCCATCTGTCTACCCAGCCTGGCGCTTGCTCCCTCACTCGGATCCACACAGCGCACCCACTGTGTGCTGGGTGAGTCATGTTCTCTGACGTCTCCTCAGGACCTGGGGGTGCTGTGTGATGGGTCTAGGGGTGGGTGCGAGCAGTCCGCTATGAGTCTAAAGTCTTGAACTCTGTAAAGGGCTTGCCTTTTCCCGATTTAGAGTGATTCAAAGTTTTCTTTGTAATAAGATGACTTGCACTCACTACTCCAATAAAGGTTCCCAACATTCATTAAAGCTGACTCTGTACTGGCTGAAATGTGGAACGATTTGTGCAAATTCTCTCTTTTAATCCTCATGAGAATCCTTTGAGATAGGAACTTTTATTACTGCCCCCCCTCTTCCTCCTCCTTCTCTTTCTCCTCCTTCTCCTTCTCCTTCTCCTTCTCCTCCTTCTCCTTCTTCTTCTTTTGTAGTACTGGGGTTTGAACTCAGGGCCTTGTGCTTGCATGCTCTGAAAGTGCTGGACCACTGAGCTGCACCCTCAGCCCATGTTTTTACTTTTTGAGACAGGGTCTCACTAAGTTACACAGACTGCCTCTGGTCTCAAACTTGCGATCCTCCTGCCTCCACCTCCCCAGCTGCTGGGATTACAGGCATGCGCCACCGCGCCCAGTATTACTGCCTTTCTTAAGGGGCAGGGCAAACTAAGTCCTAAAGAATTTAAATGGTTTTCCAAGGCTCCACAGTTCTAAAGACATGGAGCCAGTTTTAAGACATAGAATCAGAACTTTGTCATAATTACTATCTATCCATCTACCCACTCATCCATTTACATTCTTTTACACCTTTCTTCATGTATCCATTCAGCAAATACTTATTAAATACCTACTACAGACCAGTAAGACTGCAGCCGTAGCCCTGTGGCATCTGATCCCATCAGATCTCAGAAGCTAAGCAGGGTCGAGCCTGGTTAGTACTTGGATGGGAGACTGCTTGGGAACAGCAGGTGCTGTAGGCTTGGGGGAAGGTCCCGGCAACCCATTCCCAAAAATCAATCCATCATTGAAAATCCTATGAAAGAGCAGAGAAGCACTGAAAATACTATTTTGCTTATTGTAATTAGGGTGGCTGAGTTGGACACTGACTCAACAGCCCCTAACAACGACACATGTAGCAGTAAGCCACACTCTCACAACTTTTCAAGGTTTTCTCCTTCCTTGTTTTTTCTGAGATGGGGGTCTCACTATGTAGCCCAGGCTAGCTTTACACTTGTGATCCTCCTGTCTCTGCCCACAAAGTGCTTGGACTACAGGCCTATGCCCCTCACCTGGCTCTTGGGGTTGCTTTGTGAGAGAAGTTGAGGGCATCCGTAGTCCTGGATGTCACATACTTCCGCAGGGGCATGTGTCTGCATCTCTGAACAGCAGTGGGTGCTGAGTCTTGGTTCAGAAGACAGAGAATAAGAAGTGACTGAGCTTTGCGTGCCAGTGTGTGTGAAGAAGGCACTGTCAGAAAGAGAGCTGAACTTCGCGTACTGACTCAGGCTCCACGTCCTGGGGAGGTGAAGGGTGTTTGGAAATTACACTGTTCAATCTTCACTTTAGAGATGTGCCAGGTGAGGCCCAGGAGGAGGGCAAGATGACTTTGCCAAGATCGGTGGGACAACAGTGCTATTATGAAGCAATAGACAGGTCCATGACCTGGAAGGACTAACACCACACTTCCGGCACATTGCTCACACTCCATAGCCAGCCACTCATTCCTCTCAGCCCTGGTCTCCACTGGCCACACAGAGGTCAGCTGTGCACATGGAAGTCAAGGGAAGACCTAGGTCAAGAACGGGTTTCAGGAGAGACTGTGCTTCTTGGCTACGTGAAAGTGTCAATCCAGCTCAACTCACAGAGTGGCACGAGTGTCGGCTCTGAGCTTGGGAACAGGCGCAGAATGCTTCCCACCCTGGGTAATGCCTATGGGCAAAGGCTTCCATTCAAGTCAGGCTACTAGGGACGTGACTTGTGGGGCTTTGTTCTGTACATGAGTTTTAAGGCGTGCTCCAAAAGGATTTGCTTTAATTTGCAAATACTCTCTGATACTACTGGTGAGAAGTGATTATGTGATAGAATATGGACGGCCATCCACACAGCTCTAAATGTGGGATGGGCTCCTTTGGGTGCACTGGGAGCTCCTGAGGAGCTAGGACTGCCCTCTTTGATGGCTGATATGCATATTGGTTGGGTGCTTTTCAAAGCTTTATTTTTAGAGTTCAGTAGGGTCAACCTTTCTCGGGAGGAGATGACCACGTGGATTCCCTCCCTAAGGATGGTGGATCTCCGTGCCCCTCCTCATGGTACTTCTCTGGAAGGAATTTGCCACTCAATATACACAGGACCAAATTGCAGCTATTTCCTACCAAGGCAGTCTCATGCCCAGGTCTATTGCTCCTAAGGCACAGAGTCCTTTTCACTCAGCCTCCTCCATTTTGTTTAGGTGCTTCCTTAGCTAGACTGTGTGCTCCCACTGGGTGGAAATGTCCTCTTTCAACCTTGTCCCACTTACCAGAGGTAGCCATGACTTGTTGAGTGCTTTTCCTTCACATTCTCTTCTGTGCCTCTTCCCACTCCATCATATCTGTTGTTAGGTGCCGTCGAGTTGGTGTCTGACTCATAGCGACCCTATGTACAACAGAGGAAACGGTATTATCAGTGCTTCTCTTCTATTCATAGGGTTTTCAGTGGCTGATTGTTTTTTTTGAGAGTGGGTTGCTGGGTCCTTCTTAGAGGGCTATAGTACCTGGTGATCTCAGGTGGTCTACCATCCAAATACTAACCAGGCCCAACCCTGCTTACCTTCCAAGATCTGACAAGATCAGACGCCACAGTGCTATAGCTGCAGGCCCTGTCCTATCTGGGTGGGGTGAAAAGCCTCAGTGAACTCTTCCCAACCCTCTCCTTTTACGTAATCCCTTTATTTCAGTTATTACAAGGGAATGTATTTGCATCGGATCAGAGTTTCCCACGCTCGCCTGCTTAGGGGCCTCACTGGCTTGTGAACAAAACAGGTCCCAACGCCTTCCTCACTGAAGACTGTGAGAACAGACATCTCCTCTGGGCCTGTTTTGCACTAAGCTTTGAGCATGCACATTCTCACGGTTTAGAGTAAGTACATCAATTCAGGTTGACTGTCTTTAAGGAACCGGGTGAGGAGGGGGGTTGAAACCTTTGGGTACCGCTAGGTAGAGGATTGCTTGCTGAAACTGGAGAGGATTTGAAAAATTTGCTGTAAAAGCATAACCCAAAGTGATGTGATAGTTGCATAATGGAAAAAGCAAATGCTATATTAGTCTGTACCCCACCAACCTTTACCAAGAAAGGGAAAGAAAAAAAGAAATGTTTACTGATGAAGATCCAAGAACACAGCCTTCAGTATGGATTGTGCCTCAACATCAGGGAAACATAAGTCTTTACAACTGAGTCAGTGAACAACTTCATGATAAATGGAGAAAAGATTAAGGTCATCGAGATTTTGTTTTATTTGGTTCTACAAACAAGACCTATGGAAGCAGCAGTCAAGAAGTCAAAACACTCATTGCATTGGGAAAAGCTGTGGCAAAAAGATCTATTTAAAGCGTTGAAAAGTAAAGACGTCACACTGAAGAAAAAGATTCATCTGACTCGTGCCATTGTATTTTCAGTTGCATCATAGGTTTGAAAGCTGGATGTTGAATAAAGGAGACAAGAGAAGAATTGATGCTTTTGAATTATCGTGCTGGAGATGACTATTGAATATACCATGGATTGCCAAAAGAACCAATAGATCTATCCCAGAAGAAGTACAACTACAGTGCTCTTTGGAAGCAAGGATGGTTTGACTGCATCTTACATATGTTGAACATGTTATCAGGAAGGACCGATCCCTGGAGAAGGACATCATATTTGGGAGAGTGGCGGGACAATGAAAAAAAGGAAGACCCTTCACTAGCTGGAATGACAGAGTAGATGCCACAATGGGCTTAAACATAAAAAAGATCATGTGCCTGGCACAGTGTTGGGAAGTGTTTTGTTCTGTTGTACATAGGGTCGCTATGTATTGGATTCAACTCATGGCACTTAACAACTAAGGTGGGGGTGCCCAGAGGGTAGAATGAAGAAGGGTCAGATACCACTTTCAATGGGCTCAAGGCTGAGTTAGACCCACGAGCAGGGTGTTTGTGTCACCTGAAAGTAGGGAGACTCTTATCTTGAAGGAGAGGGCCATAAAAAATGATTGCCAATTATCTCTGCCTTTATGACTATTGTCCATAAACCTTACTCACCAATTTGGTTGCTGTCAGACCATTGGCAAAGGAAACTCTGCTGAGCTGTGTACCCTCAGGGACTGGGGATCTCGCTGCCTTTACAAATGTCTCCTGTAGTGAACCTGTAAGTGCCAAAGATTAGGCTCAATAAAGTGCATCATTTTGTGGCCCAGTTAGATATTAAAACTAGTTATCACTGAAGATAACCACAACTCTCCACTTCCAAAGGACCTCAGAAGTCCTGTCTATTAATTGTACAGTATTTGTATTAAAAATAAATTATTCTGTTTAAAACATGCTGAGAGGGAAAGAACTGATTTTAGATTCCTCTGTGTCAAGGAAATGGACTTTGAAAACCGGCAAAAGCAAGGCTGCTTGACAGGGTTAGCCTCTGACTTTGGAGCGCCTCATTGGTGCCTGTGGGCTGGCTGGTCAATCTAAGGACCAGAGGACACAGGGGCTCTGCTCAGATTTTCTTGAGCGTTGCAGTGGAAGTGGGCTTGTTTTTACATGCATAAAATAAAAGGGCTGGAATGGCTGGAGTGTGGCTTGGTGGTAGAGAGCTTGCCTGGCATGTGTGAGACCCTAGGTTGGATCCCCAGCACTGCAAAAGAGGAAAAAGCCAAGGGACTTAGTGACATCTTTCTCCCATTCCACTTGGGGGCCTCAGGCTGCAGCACATTTTTGCTGTTATTTCTGGAGAATGTGCCCCCTTCTGAACGGCCACAGGACTACAGCCATGTGGGGCAGAGGCGCAGGGTCACCCCATGGATTCCCAGCCTCCAGCAGGGTCCTTAGCCAGTGGCCCACTTAGAGGCAGCTTCCTGGGAGGCCTTGGTTCTTATTATCCAGCAGCTTGAACTTGTGTGAGTCACCGCGTTCTTCAGGGAATTGACCATCTGCTTTGAGATTTATATTATGGAACTGTGCTAGTATTTTTCTTTCTTTCTTTCCTTCTTTCTTTTTTTTTTTTTTTTCTGGTACTGGGGGTTGAACCCAGGGCCTTGCACTTGCATGCTTTGCTAGTGCTGGACCACTGAGCTGCACCCTCAGTCCTTTTTTTTTTTTTTTTTTTTTCTTTTTTTTTCTTTTTGTGC